>CM022672.1:19797393-19899893 GCA_012295275.1 Chrysomallon squamiferum | reverse complement strand
AGTTTGCTTGAAAGCAGAAGGAAGAAAACAATGAATGGTGACAACATTATTAATCAGAACTTGGCGTTTAACGGAAACCGTACAAACACCCGGCTTGATTGATGAATACCAAATGACGAAAGAACCGGTCCGTACGTCACTGAAAATACTTATATATAAATATTTCCAAAGCTGTGTTTAACCACAAGTCCACTGGTCATTAGATGAACTGAGGTAAATATTCAACGGTTTTTTTTTTTATATATTTTTTTATATACAATATCTTACGGACATGTTACTAAATTTAATGTATCAGTATGAAAATATTTATTTATTTTTTTTTTTTTCTTATTCCCTGTGCTAAATGAATTGAAGTTTGTTTTAAATTTTATTTTATTGTAATATATGCAAATTCTTATTTATTTATTTATATTTTTAATATTACGGGCAGTAATAATTAATCCAGTAGAAATAAAAAAAAAAAAAAAAAAAAAAAATGTTTCTTTACTGAAATCAAATAAAGTATGTTTAATCAGTTTTATTTTTAAATATCTTACGTTAAATTATGAATTACATATTTTCAGTTTTCAGAAAACAGATTCTAATCAAAATGGATAGTTTATTTATTCTATGTGTTTGTGCCTGTGTTGCTGTTATTTCAGGTATGTATGACAAAAGTATTAGAAACACAACCATTCATAAAATTCACATATACATACCAAAACACACCTGTCCATGCACATACAAATAAAATAACATACTTTAACATACGGATACTCTCTCTCTCTCTCTCTCTCTCTCTCTCTCTCTCTCTCTCTCTCTCTCTCTCTCTCTCTCTCTCTCTCTCTCTCTCTCTCTCTCTCTCTCTCATTATATGTGAAACGGTATACTTACATATTTATTACATCTATAATGAGGAGTGTATATATATATATATAATACGATACTTTTAAGAAATTAATTATTTCAATTATTCATGACAGTCATAAACATCTAAAATTTTTCGCATGCTTGAAAATGTATACTGATTAATTGCAGGAAACACAGAAGCTGATGCCTTAAACGAGAGTAAGTACAAGTTTTATTTACATTCACAACTCAGCAGTCTATCGTAGTAGTAATTTTTCGGATTCGAATATCTCTCTTTTTAAGTCTGACTCTTTTGTCTAATATCTAGATAAAAAGGTATATTATTTTAAATGATGTGTTAATCACAAGACGTTATACAAACAGGTTCTTTTCACCCTATTATTTCCTGGACACCCTATAGTTAACGAAGCGGAGGTTTCATTAAGTACTCATTCGTTGATTCTTACTATTTTATTTATTTACGTTACAAAGGTTAAAAGACAAATATTAATAATAATTTCGACAGAAGTAAAAAACTATAGCTACATCTTCTTGCTCCAACTTTAATGAAACCTCATGTGCGCATTTACAATTTTACAGCCTTCTCATGAGGTTTTCTCCTTCGCCTCGTCATTATAGAAATAATGACTGTTTATAGCTCATTCATTAATTTTTTTTTTACTCTTAGGATTTCGAAGGGAGGTATACACTCAGCCAGGAAAACCAAAGCCAATGGGAGGTGTGCTAACTAATCCTGGACTTGGGCTGTCTGGAGGTCGTATTGGCGGAGGAATGGGAGGTGGACTGACCGGAGGACGCATTGGCGGAGGAATGGGAGGTGGATTGACCGGAGGTCGTATTGGCGGAGGAATGGGAGGTGGTTTGGCCGGAGGTCGCATTGGCGGAGGAATGGGAGGTGGTTTGGCCGGAGGTCGCATTGGCGGAGGAATGGGAGGTGGATTGACCGGAGGTCGTATTGGCGGAGGAATGGGAGGTGGATTGACCGGAGGACGCATTGGCGGAGGAATGGGAAATCCAGGACGTGGACTAACCGGAGGTCGTATTGGCGGAGGAATGGGAGGTGGATTGGCCGGAGGTCGTATTGGCGGAGGAATGGGAGGTGGATTGACCGGAGGTCGTACTGGCGGAGGAATGGGAGGTGGATTGACCGGAGGTCGTATTGGCGGAGGAATGGGAGGTGGATTGGCCGGAGGTCGTATTGGCGGAGGAATGGGAGGTGGATTGACCGGAGGTCGTATTGGCGGAGGAATGGGAGGTGGATTGGCCGGAGGTCGTATTGGCGGAGGAATGGGAGGTGGATTGACCGGAGGACGCATTGGCGGAGGAATGGGAGGTGGATTGACCGGAGGTCGTATTGGCGGAGGAATGGGAGGTGGATTGACCGGAGGTCGTATTGGCGGAGGAATGGGAGGTGGATTGACCGGAGGACGCATTGGCGGAGGAATGGGGAATGGGAGGTGGATTGACCGGAGGACGCATTGGCGGAGGAATGGGAAATGCAGGACGTGGACTGACCGGAGGTCGTATTGGCGGAGGAATGGGAGGTGGATTAACCGGAGGTCGTATTGGCGGAGGAATGGGAGGTGGATTGGCCGGAGGTCGTATTGGCGGAGGAATGGGAGGTGGATTTGGTAACCAAGGTCGAGGTCTGCCAGGAAGTGGATTTGGTTTGAATGGTCGCGGATCCTTGTCTGGATTTGGATTCGGACAAGGTATGCCAGGAGCAGGAGCAGGCTTTGGAGGGACAGGAATGGGGATGCCAGGATTCAGTACATCTCGAGACAGCAGAGGCAGGGGATTTGACAGCGGAATTGTAGAAATTTTGTCCGGTCGACTGCCTAATGGAAGTAGAAGAAATCTATTCGGAAATGGCAGAAATGTAAATGGTGGAAACCTTCAATTTGGAAGACAGAATTTTGAAAGATTTGAAAGACGACGTGAATGAAGAGGAGAAGTTAATGGTTTCTTAATTTAGGCTAATAAATTAATAAGACATCAACATTTAAAAAACTACAAATACATTTCCCCGACAAAGAAAACGAATGAAAGAATTAACAGCGATTTTTGAAATTTATTAAATATAAAAGTAGAAAAAATTATGTTTCGAATTAATTACCATTTTTAATTTTTAGGTGAATGAAAATTATTACATAAATTAACAAGTTATTCAAGTTCGAGCAGACTTTTCTTATATGTTTCTATAAATTAAAAAGATTTCATCAAAAGGAAAATATGTTTGACGTTTTTCTTACATGTTTATAATTCTTAGCCAATGTTTATTAAAGTTATTTATAATTTCCATTGTTTAAAATGAACATTTACCATTCTTACGTAATTATACGATTATATTCAAACTCTCTAATTTGTATAAGTATAGATTTTCATAAAGCGTCATTATTTACTAAAATTTCTATAATATTGTTTTTTCTTCAGACATCTAAAGAAAATTTCTTAAACAATTTGTTAATCTGCTTACACATATTTTTTTTTTTTTTTTTGAAACTATCTTATATAGCATTCTCTTTCAGTGTTATATACATACACATACACATACACACACATGGACTTTCTTACTTATATATATATATATAAAATTATATTTTAACTTATTCAGAGAGCGGTTGAAAATTGATAATGCAGTCGAAACCAGAGTACTGATGTTTACTAATTCAGAAGAAAGAGTGTTTTTGTTTGTAAATTTATCTATATTTATTATGTTCCGTTCCGTGTGTTACTGTTGCATTGTAAATAAACCATTTAAAATAACTTTTTAGAGTTTGTTATGCAATAACTTTGATAATATGACTGTTAAAGCACACTTTTGATGTTATAGCTAACATAGAGTCAGACACTGGTAATAATAAAGTGAAATAAACAAAACAAAACAAAATAAAATAAAATTGAGGATACGACAACTTTGCATTTATTGGTTTATTCATTGTTTCCGAAACATTTATTAAAAAATTAAAACGAAAGAACAACAAAAAGGAAATCCACACACACGCCCAACCCCAAAAACACAAAACCTCCCCCCAAACAAAATAGAAAAACCCCAATCAAACAACAAGAAAACAACAACAAACCCAAAGCAAAACAAAAACAAATCAAACAAACAATAAAAAAACCCACACCAACAACAAATCCCTCCTCCACCCAAAATACAAAACAAAACAACAAACAAAAACCCAAACATTTACCTTTAATAAATGATTCTAGACTAAAAGTTGATGACACCTCAAAAACGTATTATTTTATTGTCATACTTTATTAATACAAAAGGACTCACGCAATTAACTAATTATTTAATAACATAAAAATATACCAAACTATATTTAAACAGTTTGTATCGAATAAGTCTTGAATTCCGTATTATTGAAAATGACTCAGTGTTTCTTGACATGACTTAACTGTTTTTAGAATGATCAACGAAAAGATAACATATCACAGTTATAATAAAAGGCATGATAAGATTACTATACATGTATGTGTGTAAATTACTAATGACGGCAATGATAACTGTGACAATGTTGATGATAATAATGATGATGATTATGATGATGATAGTAACAGTTTATAATTTAATATTATTCCATTTTGATGAAATAAGAAAATATTATCTCACTAATATGAAGATAACAACTATACCAATAGACACTATACCAATAATAATAATAATAATAATAATAATAATAATAATAATAGTAATTATGATGATGATGATGACAATGATGACGATAATGATAATAATAATGATAATAATGTTGTAACGATGAAGATAATGACAATGTTAGTAATAAATAAATAAATAAATAAATAAATAAAGAAAGAAAGAAAGAAAGAAAGAAAAAAACAAAAACAAACAAGTAAATGCAAAAATAATTATCCAATCTGTTCATTGTTTAATTCAAGATAGAAAGGAAAGACTCTCTGCCTTTGAGAGCTGCCTCCAAGCCAGTGAGGAAACAAAAAACAAGCAAACGAAAAAAAAAGAAGGTAAAAAAACAACAAAACAACCCCCCCCAAAAAAAAAAACACGTAGAAACGTTTTTTCAGCGATACACTCGACACACTTGTAATCTACAGTTATATGGACCGTACAGATAATAAACAAATGAAACCGGTTACCGAACATTGGCTAATATATCTCTTTTTGAGCAACAAGGGATCCTTAATATGCACGTTCCCATAACCAGGTGAGCAAACACACCACCTTTCACAGATCATTCGACTAGAACGGAAAATGGTCCAACAGGTGTGTTGATGATTAGTTATTACTACGTACTAATAATTACAGGTCGTCTCTTCCTTAAGCTACTTAATGCAGTAGTGGACAATGTATCTTCCTTTTTTTTTTTTCTTAAACATTTATTTTAAGTATAATTATGTGGATTATACAAATCTGTCCATAGAGAGAGAGACAGAGAGAGGGAGAGAGGTACGGGGGAAAGAGAGAGAGAGAGAGGTATGGTGAAAGAGAGAGAGAATGAGAGAAACAAGGACGGAAATAAAGAGAGAGAATCAGAGAAAGAAAAAACACCCCCCCCCCACCTGCCTTCAAAAACAAATTAAACTCTCCTGAAGTAAAAACAAAAATCTGGTATCATTTAACAATTTATTAACAGATTTTCATCAAATTTACATAAATATAATTTTCTTAAAATAACAATATTTATTTTATAACAAACAACAATTTCTTTTTTTTTAATGATTACACTGACATTTCTTTCAGCAAAATTAAATTCAGTTTAACTTCAAAAAACTTTAAAAAATGCATTAACAAGATATATAAATGTTTCGAGTTCAGCAAATGATAAGCACCGATCATTTTCAAACCCAAGGGCGAGATTTGTTCTTCTGATTCGCACTCTTCCCGATGGCGCAAATCCGAAATCGCTCCAGAATTCGCCCAAGCATCCGTGTCACCCTCCTCGTTTTTACTCTTTGTGGTTTGTATAGCTGTGGCTCAGCAATAATACGTGGTTTTTCAACGTCTTCATACTCTACGACGCTTTTATCAAGTGAATCAGACAACTCCTCTCGTTTCTCCTCATCTTTGATGGATTCTAGTGTCTCATTAACGATTTGTAACAAAACACTCGATACCACTTCTGAAATGCAAATTTAAAATTATTTATTAAATGAGAATGTATTTATTATTATTATTATTATTATTATTATTATTATTATTATTATTATTATTGATGTTGTTATTGTTGACTTTTCGAAATGATGAAAAATAACCGAAGATATACTCATGGAGTATAAAATACTAAAGAGTTATCTCCCTTGACAGATAACTTCCGGAATAATTTGATTTCGTTAAAAGTTTATCAAGTATTGTTTTAAAATATTTTGATAAATTTGTATTGTTACACTGAACTTAGTCACGTAAAGCCAATACACACCCTCCATCCATCCATTCATCCATCAGTTTTAAGTTCGTTAATTCGATGTTCTGAAAATGTTTTAATTAAACGTATATAATAATACTAACGTTGGGCAATACTTTCTGTTTTTCTTTCATCCATAATTTGCTGTATAATTGTGCTGTGGAAGAATTTTTCTCTTTCCTCGGCTAGTTTTCTCCTCCTAGCGAGTAAACGAGACCATGAATCCGACTCAGACTGTAAATTAAGATTAACTTCCATCTCACCCGAATTGACTAAAAACAAACAAACAAAAAAAGATTTGTAAAATGTTTAAATTTATTTTAATTATGTTCAAACATTTTTCTTTCCAGTGTTTACTTTATAATCTCTTATAAAGCTTATCAGAAATACTGAATAACATAAATAACTTATGGCATGCATTCATTTCTTATTAGAAACAGGAAATGGCACCTGGATACATTAAAGAGGTGATGTTTGATTATTTATAAAAATGTTCACGTTGTGTAATACACAAACAGTTGTATGTATATTTATGTCAATCAACAAAATGTGGAAAAGCTGTTTTATGTCTGTATTCATTTATTTATTTCAATTTCTAAAGCCTTTATCATTATCATTATTATTATTATTATTATTATTATTATTATTATTATTATTATTATTGTTGTTGTTATTATTGTGACTGTTGTACTGATATACCGAACATTTACCGAAGTGATAAATACATTTTAATACACTTTAACGTTAGCTAAATAAACTAAAACACTAAGTAAACAAAAAGAAAAAGAAAACAACAACATAAAAAACAACAAAAAACCCTACAAAACCCCCCCACACACACACACACGTACACACGAAAACAAAATAAAACAATCCACATTACATCGCTAATGCAGATAAACCACATACAGAAAAAAAAAAAAAAAAATAAATAAATAAAAAACCCGTCCGTGATTGTCAAAAATTATTGCAGTGCTGACAAAATTAATAATAATATTAATAATAATAAAATGATGATGATGATTATAACAGTAGAAAAGTAAAAATAATTCGTTTACCTTTACGCAATACTTAAAATATGAATTTTCGCTTTTTTGTTGTATGTCGTCAGTATATAATGACGTCAAACAGTTGTACCCGACGAAGACAGTTGTGATGTCATCATTCTGGATAAACAAGTACCTTGTTATTATTAGTTTTGGCTACTGTTTGTATCAACTGATGATAACTTTAAAAAACATAAATAAATAAATAAAATAAAGAACAACAACAACAACAGTAATAATAATAATAGTAGTAGTAGTAGTAGTAATAATAATAATAATAATAATAATAATAATAATAATAATAATAATAATAATAATAATAATAATAATGACGATTACAGTTCATAAATAAAATAAAATTTATATAAGACCAATGATAAATAATGACAACAATAATAACAGAAAATAATGCAAAGGATGAAAAAATATTATGAAATAAAAATGAAAAAAATTCAAAATAATAATAATAATAATAATAATAATAATAATAATAATAATAATAATAATAATATAAATAATAATAATGACAATGATGATAATTATAATAATAATGACGCAAAAAAGAAGACTTGTCATTGCAAATATAAATTATTTAATATTAACTTGGTCGTTTGGAATGAGATGTGACTTAGGATATTTTAATCTCCACAGTTAAAATATTAAAATACTGAGGTTGATTTACCAACGGATAAACAAACATGACAAATTTCCTTATGCAGAGAAATAATAATAAAAAATATGTATATATACAGTGGTACCTTGACTGACGAGTTTAATTCGTTTCGTGACCGAGCTACTAACTCAATTTGCTCGTATATCAAATCAATTTTCCCAACTGAAATTAAATGAAATACCATTAATCTGTCTTATCCCCCCCCCAAAAAATCTGTTCCATTTTTTTTTCCCCCAAAAAATAAGAAAAATGTATTTAGAAATACAAAATAAAAGAGAATATAAAGAAATAAATTGGTTTTGTAAAGTGTATTTATCTTGGAGATCAGAAAAATTATTCTAACGCCCTTGGCTGGAGTTACAGCCTTTATCGACTCCTTCAGCTTCAGTATGGTACATATTGTAGAAGTACTACGCTTGTAATCCCTAGCCAAGTCGACTAAATGTAAACCTCTCTCGTGTTTTTCTATGAATTCAAGCTATAATTCAATGGATATCACCCGCTTCTACATCTCAGCACTGTCCTTCGTTCTCACTTTCTTAGGATCCACGGTCAGAAAAAAAGAAATTTGGCAAAATATTCCCCAGAACGCGAGCACAACACAACAGAGATGCTTCCACGCCGAGGTAACCACGTAAAGTAAACGAGTGAGACGCGGGATGCTGGCCGGATGCTGTGTTGTTCGGGGCGCTATCTGAAGCTCGCTCGTAATTCGGAATTTTGCTCGCAGATCAAAGCACAAAATCGACCAGCGCGACTGCTCGTAATCCGAAAAACTCGTAAGTTGGGGACTCGTAAGTTGAGATACCACTGTTTATAAAAAGTTGTAATTATCATTATCTTCATTAAACGAACTTAAATTAAAGTCAAATGTATAGGGACTTTTTATATGCAGCTTCCTCACTGTAAGAAAGCACATATCATAATAATAATAATAATAATAATAATAATAATAATAATAAAAACTCTAAGGTGTAACATTATTTTTATTTACTTATATAAATTTTTGTATTTAGAAGTAAAAATGGAACCAATCGTCGCCATTAAATATTATGATCGTACTTTATTGTTAACAAAGATTGCACACATAATTTCATTGGTTGCATACGTGTTTTGGTTTTTGGGGATTTTTTTTTTTTTTTTTTTTTAGCTAATTACTTGTTTAACGGCTGTTCGCTAGTACTCCCTTCTAAAAGTACAAAATCCATTTAATTCATGTTACGTATCAGTAAAATCGCACATCAAATGGAAGTTTATCATTTTGTTATCTTGTAACATGTTGACTTGCCGATGTGAAGACTATCTCACGGGTGATAAATTAATTCTATTAGTGTAACGAGTACAGGCGTATTCTGCTGTGATTACGCGGTGTTACCGTGTTGTTACGTGCTAAAACAAGCCGGTTCAAGGATAAAGTGTATGTCTGAAGTACGATGGGTCGTATGGTCAAATCTTTTTTTTTTTTGGGGGCTGGATTTGGTTGTGAAAGCGTTTAGTCGAGGCACTAGAATCAATCCTCTAGATAGCGTTCGTTATTTAGGTTCTTTCAAATTCCTGCTGTTGGTAAAAATCTTATTTAAACGTGTTTTCCTCTCAGTAGAAGACATACGTTATCTCTTTGATGTAGTCTGGAAAGTACTGTATCACACACACACACACACACACACACATACATACACACACACATACACACACACACACACACACACACACACACACACACACACACACACACACACACACGTACACACAAATATACGAAAAACCACGATCTATCATTCCTTAGGTCTGTTTTCTAATCACGAAGTTACATAATTATATGAAAATGGCAAAATAAAATAGCATATCGCTAAATAAAAAAGTCGAAAAGGTAAACTGAAAAATATATGAACATAAATAAATAAATAAATAAAACAAATAAGAATGATAATGAATCAAATCAAATCAAATAAATTCAAAAACTAAAATGAAACATAATTTGATATATATATATTAACAATTTTAATTAAAATAAATAAAAACAAATAATGATAAATTACATATAAATTAACAATAACAATAGCAAGTATAAACATGCGCACATACAATTATAAATAAAGAATAATAAAATTTAATAAATGAACAGAATAAAATTAAAAATAAACTAGCATAAACTAGCACAAACTAGTACATGAATTTTTTTTCGACTGGTGCAGTTAGTTTGATTCCAATATCAGTCCTTTATTCATTCATTAATTCGTTCATCATTCATTCATTCATTCATTCATGGTTTCATTCATCAATAATTCATTTATTTATTTTAAAACTAATGAACAGAGAGAAAAGAAATTTTTTGTGTATTTACAGATTTTGTTTTCTTATTAAAATTAAGCCAGACATTTAAATAATACGTTTTACAGTATGAAACCTCTCAGACTAAATTTTTCTGTATTTCTCTGCCTGATGTGTGTTTGGATCGATTAAAAAAAAAAAAAAAAAAAAAAAAACAATAATAATAATAATAAAAAAATAAACCAGGATGTTATTTATCAAGATTCAAAACGACTTTCAGACTTTGAACTTATTTTATCAGAGTAAGATTGAATTTTTTTTCTTAACCCGTGTCTCATTCAGTCGCCAGAAAAAAAAAGAAAAGAAAAACAAAACAAACAAAAAACAAGATTTCTCACAAAAAAACAACTCCAACCACCCCCAAAAACCGGCAAAAAAAAAAAGAGAAAGATCCACCCACCTCCTCCGCAAAAAAAAAAAAAAAAAAAAAATAACACCAATAAAGAAAACAGTGAAAACCACAGCAGCAAATAAACAAAAAATTAAATAATAATAAAAAAAATCAACAGCACCAAAAAATTAAATAATAATAATCTCCCGCCAAACAAAACAGCATTTCAGCAAAAAAAAATCCCATAACCCCTCCAAAAAAGCAACAACATATATACATACAGATACATACAGATACATACAATCGTATACATATACACATACATATATTTTTTCTTAATACAATTTTTTTATACTAATACTAAAAAATAACAAATATTACATATTCAAAAATAATCGAATGTATGAGTTGCAGAAAAATTCTTTCATTCCTCAATAAATAAAAAAAAAAAAAAAAAAAAAAAAAAAAAATGATTTAAAAATAGTTCAAATTAAAATTCTGATAAGGTAACTTGGTATAAATTTTATCGTAAATACAAAAGCATTAATATGTAAATATAAAAGGTCTTTGGTAACTAGAAAAACTGACAAACCAAAAAAAAAAAAAAAGAAGTTTTTATCGTAAGTTTTATTGCTGTATTAAACGAAGATATAATTTATACCTATTTTAATAATGTTAATGTTCTTTTTACGTTGAATTAAAAAAAAACAAAATAAACAATTTTCGGTTTTATTTATATTTATAAAAATAATAATACTGATCGGTTGAAGTTTCTTATTCGTTGAGCTTGTTAAAAAATATATTTTTGTTTTATTTGTATGCATTATTATAAAACTTTTCTTACAGAGCCTTTTAAAACTGAAAGGAAGAAGTAGATATCTCGTTCTTTGTTGTTTTCTTCTTGACTTTTTTGTGGGGGGGAAGCGGTCTCAGATTTCACTTAGGAGACAAATGTTAGAAACTGAGAAGCAGATTTAGACTACACCACAAAATTGAAAATTTAAAAAAAAAATAAAAAAATAATGAATTGAAGACAAAAAAATCAAGTTCACGTTAGGGTAAAATATCATTCTCTTCAGCAAGTTGTGATTATAAGTAAAATTGCTATAGACAACGAAGCAAATCTTCAGGGTAGCCATGCTCTCTCTCTCTCTCTCTCTCTCTCTCTCTCTCTCTCTCTCTCTCTCTCTCTCTCTCTCTCTCTCTCTCTCTCTCTCTCTCTCTCTCTCTCTCTGGCTTCTAGAAATAACCATACTCAGTCTCACAAGGTCATATCCATTCCATTCTGTTCTCGGAGCTGAATTATCAGAATTATGGTGTGCTTTCTGGTCTACGAGAACGTCTGTATAACCTTTGCCTCTAAATAAAATTTAATAGCCCATTGTATAGGACGAATGATATATAGGGTCCGCATAACCGTTGATTAAAAGTGTTTTGAGAGAGCGTTAAATAAAAAATATTACTTCTGCCCAGATCATAAATAATAGTTGACATGCTAACAATGATGAAAATAAGGTAATATACACTGTGGTTTGAAATAAGAGGAAGACAATTACATAGAATATGTATGGCGTATACTCTTCCTGAACGTTGAACCCATTTTAAATGTTTTTAAGAGTAAGGACCATATGCACAGAAATATGCATATCATATCGATGTGTAGAACTGAAAATCCAATAATCTTTTATATTCATCACATTTCAGTTATTCAGTATTGCAACATTCTTAAGAATTATTGTCGAAAAACTGATCTCAATATGTATCAAATGTCAGATCCTGTCATATCTGCATTATCATAATGTTAGATTTCGCCATGTGTTCACAATTCCAGTGGCAGATTTCCACATATGTGCATAGTTTTTATATTAGATTTTGTCGTAAGTACACAACTGTAATGTTAGATTTTGACATATGTGCATAATTCAGATTTTGTTAACTGTGCTTGGTTTTGATTCTTAATGCTAGATTTCGTCATTTGTACCATTTTCATATATATATATATTTTTTTAAATTGTTAGATATCAATTTAACCTACATATCCTAATAAAGACGTATTTATTAAATAAACATTTTTTTCCCCCGTTCATAAGCAACTTCATTTCATCCACGAAATGTTAAATCTAACGTGATGAAGGCGACCCACCTTTTCTGAAATTCTTAACCCGCCCTTGCCTAAGGACAGTCAATTCATTTTATGTGTCTGACCTGATTTCACTTCCAACATGTCATGGCTATGAAGTCAGCGCGTATTTCTTTATTTATTTATTTATTTTTTTATTAAAGTATTCATTTCATTTTCTTTATTACACATATATGCTTTTTAATTTTAAGTAATGCAAGGCTTATGTAACACGTTTAATTATTAAAAAAAAAAAAACTGTTTTATCTCTTTCATCGAATCAGTCAGGTCTTGTTCGCGTCTCGCTGCTGGATGAGTCATCAGGGTCGAACACACCGAATTAGGAGAGTCTGGTGTTGTAAAAGCTTTAAAAGGTCACAATTTAATAAGTAAGTTTCCAGAGAAAGTCTTTACTGCCTAAGCTTGTTTAAAGTTAAAGAAAGAGGGAGAGAGAAAAAACACACACACACACACATATAAAACAACAACAACATAACAACTACAAAACCAAATCAAACAACAACAAAAGAGAAACAACCCTTCCAAAAATATCCAACAAACAAAAACAAACAATCCAAAAAAAATCCCCAAAACAATGACCACAAAAAAAAAGTATTGTAAGAAATTATATTCTAATTTAAAAAAAAAAAAAAAAAAAAAAATCAACATAGAAAAATGTAAATAAACGAATCAAACAGCAGTCCATAGAGACAAATACAATAGAACAATATTCTATAACACATTACTACAGACTACAATACATCACACCATTCAAATCAATCATATATGCAGCCTACCACAATGCACTACCTAGACTGCATTACTAAATGAGTCATACCTTCAGTCTAGAACTGCACTGCACACAATTATGCTATTCCATAATGCACCGTATCGCATTATGCTACATTAAATTATTATAGACAGTAGAATGTTACACAACACAATCAGTCATGTATCAGATACAATACTGTCTCACGCTACTCTGCACTACACCATATAATATTACACAGAAAGAAATTTCACTACAATAATTATATTACACTGCACAATGAAGCATAAAGTACTTTACGCTGTTCTAAATTACACTGCACAACACACAACCACAACAAAATATTATATATTAATCTACATTCAAGCAATAATCCATACAGCATATCGCAACACATCATTTCTGTATATTACCAAAACTATATTTTACACAACAACAGATTATCCACATAATAATTATTACACTGTAAACCGATTAGCTACATTATATTACACTACATGCAACCATGTATGCAGTCATTCACTACAAGATGCATTTAGCATATGCAACATAATATTCAGTTATTAAATATGTTACATTTACTTAGTCATCCACTCAATCATTTAGAAGCTGTTATTAAAAATTAAAAATTAAAAAAATAATAATAAAAAGAAAAGAAAAAAAAGAAAAATGAAGAAGAACACAACCAAATCCCCATTATCGCATAAACATATCAAGTATCCAGTCATTTCATTTTAGCAAAGGAAACGGATCTACGCTTCGAACTCCCCATTGCCCCACCCCTTTCAGCGGACTATCCCTGAACCACTAAGTAATCAATGCACGGGGTCGCGTGATGAACGTGGGCTCGAAGTACAGTTTGGTTAGCGGTAGATAAAGTGAGCAGCTCCAGATTAATCCTTACCTCTCCGAACACGTCGACGCAGACAGACACAACGTCATGGACAAACAACTGGGAAAATGGCAACTGGTAAAAGAAGAATCGAAAGGCATGGAGGAATTTTTAAAAAAAATGGGTAAGAGATATGAAAATCACTGAGTAATCTTAAGTAATTTTTTTTTTTTTTCTTCAAATATATATATAAAAAAGAAGCAATAACTTTAAGTGTTAATTAACTTGTTACGTTTAACGTAGTAAATGAAACATAGCATAATGTTTAACGTAGTAAATGAAACATAGCATAATGTTAATTAACGTGGTAAATGAAACATAACATAATGTTTAACGTAGTAAATGAAACATAGCATAATGTTAATTAACGTTGCAAAATGTTAACTGTTTTAATCTGTCCTTCCAAAAGATATCTTATTTTAAATATCAGTCGCCTATCACTCATTCTATTAAGACAATTTAATATTTTTAAACTTCACTATTTTATTTAATTTTTTATAATTATTCTAATTTTTTAATTTGCATACAGAATTGTACTTTATTTGTTTATTTATTTAAGAAATAAACCGGTTAGATATAGTAAAAAAAAAAAAAAAAAAAAAAAAAAAAAAAAAAAAAAAATAAAACAGCATAGCAAGATTAAATACAATTTCAAGGATTCAGAGACGTTTTAAAATATTTTTACATTTATTACATAAGCAGTACACTTTGCAAAACTTTATATAAAGATAACTTGCATAATTTGAGAAGGAGTGGTCTCTCGCCTAATTTAACTCGAGTAATATGTGATAACTGCTAAGTCAAAGACAATAAAGACCGTCCTATAAAGAGTAGCCTCTAGATTATTTAGAAAGAATATTTGTGTTTGTTTGTTTATTCTATTAATTCATTCGATGAGGCATTAATAATATACGAGCAATTGAATCTTAACGACATACCTAAAAAACAAAAATGGGTGTAACGAACCACATGTGCCTGGTCAAAGATAGTTAAAAAATATCTTATAAGCAAGGACTTTAAATTATTTACTAATAATGTTTGTTTCTGCCTATTTATATTTTGTGAGATTTTTAAATTTATTTATTAATTTTTTTTTTTTTTTTTTTTATCTGTCTTGTAAATTTAAATAAAACGAATAAAACACATCAAAAACGAGTTTTATTTGTCAGGTCATAGATAATAAAGCAGTTGATTTATATTCACAACATGCAGTTTGAATAATAAATTAAATTTTAATGATACAAGGATGTGTTTTATCAGTGTTTAACGTCAGTGAAAAAATAATAACTCGTACTACTAAATCGTCTGTTAACCGGAGCCCTGCGTGAAGTTAATATTTGATAAACCCGGCGTGAAGTTGAGTTACTTCATTCGTTCTGTTTAAAGAGTATACTGTTCACTGAAGCTCAGTCGTCGGTGAGCTGGTATGAGGCATGATAGACCGCAGGTTCTATCCTAATAAGTGCACAGTGTTTTGGGCTCCTTCACTTTGCATTCACTGTCCCAGTGTCTCTGTATTGTTCCGACTATGAGAAGGTTATTATACAGGATCATTTTCAGCTATCTGATGAAAGTGCACTGGTTTCAGCGGCTTTTCTGAGCCCATGTTATCATAATGGAAAAAATCCAAACAAAGCAACAGCAGCAGCTGCAGGAACAACAACAGCTTCACCTCGCCATAAAGCTACATAAATAATTGACGTTTAACACATTAAACACATACACACTAATTCATGCCAGAGTAGTTATACAACTTATTCTGGACTGAATGAATAAACGGGAATTCGCATTCATAAATACAAATATGCATATTAAAATTAAGAGATAAAAATTATAAATAGCGCAGACTAAGTTCTGTCATGGCGTCGAATTACTAATCATATTATAAATTTTATCGTTGCTGGTTACAGAGGACTCTACGATTAGGGTAATTGTAGTAGTAAAAGTCTGATACGACAGAGTTTATCTAAAGTATACTTGCTTGGACGCAATACAAATGCACCGGCCTAGGTGACACACAGTTAAATAATCACTGATCTTATAGGCTCCTAGTCTTACATACTTGGATGTATGTAATAAATGTAACGAAGAATAGTTTATTTATCAACACTAATTTGTTACAAGTTTATACAACACCACACATAATTAAAGTTCAAAACCTAAATGGTAATGAGAGAAAGAATTCCTTGAGTTACTCGAATATTTTCGTTTAACAGAAAGTTATTGTTTTGTATGCTCTCGCTCCAAGAGAGACGAGAAAGGACATGCTGGATAAACCAGACATGGGGCAGTGAATGAATGGAGAGGGAAAGAGCTTAGCTGAAGGACTTAAGATGGATTATTCCAGCAGCACACACTGTATCTGTTCTTACTTTATAAAACGTTCTATTATAACAATGTAATCATTATGATAAGAAATCAACATGCCGGATTTTATCTCAGGGCAGATAATTTCCAGAGCAAGTTTCACTGGTAACAATGTTACACTGCGAAGGAGCCTTTCTGTGCATATTTATTTAAGGACGAAGACAGAAATTATGCCTACGAAAGGCAAGCTATAACAATTTTCTGTTTAAAGCATGTTTTCCAAATTTCACTTTGTTCATTAACACAGCGAAATCAGAGATGGTCCCAGTACCACACATATAACAATGCCATGATGGTTTGGAAAGGTTATCTGCCGGTGAAAGATGTGAATTAAAATCAAATTTTTTATTAGTGTCTACACTTGCAACGCATAACAATTTATCGCACATCGTAAACTTGAATATCGGGTCTACTCAGACAATGTCTTTTTACGACCTTGGGTTTTATAGCTCTGTTACAGCTCTTTGTAAAGCTAGGTGTTGTATTTTTTTTGTGTTTTTTTTTCTTGGAGGGGTAGCCTTTATTATTTTAATTTTTTTTCTCCGAAGAGAAGTTTTAAATTCGTAGACAACCGGCGATATTTCACTGAAGTTCAAAAAAAAAAAAAAAAAAAAATCTATTTGTTTGAATGAAATGTATAATATACATCCATAATGTATTTTTTAAATTTTAAATTTTTTATTTTAACGGGCTTAATAAATCATTTGCTTAAATACATTTATGTGACGTTCTTGCGCTCTATAATTAAGATACATATGTAACAAAAGAAAGAAACATGATATGGGATCCTGAAACACAAAATGATAAATAATATTAACAAAAAAAAAATACAACCCCCCCCCCCAACAAACGAAACAACAACAAAAAACAAACGAATAACAAAAAGCATATTCAACAACCTTTGAAAATCATTGGGCGGGGCCTTGGCTGGAACGAGATAAAATTCAGCGCACGCAACCAGCGAGGACCAGTGAGTGACAGCTTGCTTTCAAGTTCTGCACTGAAGGTTCTCTTAACCGAGGCTGTAATTGTAATGCTGAAAGTATTCACTTTGATAGATTAACAGAATACTTAAACAATTTTCGAATAAGAAGCAGCATAAAAATATATCTCAGTATTAACAAATTATAAAAAAAAAAAAAAAAAAAAAAAAAAAAAAAAAATGCCTAAAGAGAAAAAGGAAAAGAAAAGCAACTAAAAAAAAAAAAAATAATAATAATAAGGCGCAAGACATAAAATGGTATATCCATGGAGTATAAAGTTATTATATCATTATCTTTGTTTCACAAAAAAAAATTGTTCTAGATTCTAACAATGGCTTAACATGAAATAAAAAGTGCAGTAAGCAACCTGACTTGCGCCGTAATAAAAAGATTTTCAGACATGTTCTAACTAGAGATATATTTGTGATAAATAACTCAGTAAAGTTTCGTTTTTGTCTGCTCATAGGTGGATTCAACAATGTTCCTACCAGTGTACGTTATTTGTTTACAAATGCCAATAAAATATTTTATTATTATGATTATGATTATGATTGTGATTATTATTATTATTATTATTATTATTATTATTATATTATTATTATTATTATTATTATTTTACTTGAAAGGAAAATACGGATATTTTAACCATTTGATAATATAACATCACAAGATCATATATACCACTGAGCAAAAGTAAGGACTTTTGAATAATGAAACTGTTGATTCACAATCCAGTGTTGTAGAATATATAAAAAACATTTCTACATTTTTTTTTTTTCTTTACAAAAGCAAGGTTTTGCTTGGTAATATAAACACAGCTTATCTAAATTAGATAAAATATTTAAAACATAAACACTGTGAAACGTATTAAATTTCACCTGCAACAATATTGACATATTTAACACGACACGCCCTCTGTATTTCTACAAGCTGTGCTATGGTGTTAAAAACAATGGTAAATTCGGAGTATATGTTAATATATAGTCACAAGGATTGAAAAAACATATAATAAAATAAAAAAATTCTGACCAGAAAAAAAAAAAAAATATTACAGGCAGAATATAGAATAATAATGATTATAATAAAAAATAATAAATTAAAAAATAAAATTAAATTTTGATTCAGATTATTTTTTTATCGATTCTAATGTTGTTTTGTATTTTTCAAGGTTATCAAGATAAAGACATCGAGGGTTACAAAAACATCGACTACACTCTGGAGCTGTCCAAGGATGGAGACACATACACCACAGTCGCGTCCATCGTTGGCCGAGATCCCCAGACGTACAAGTTCAAACTGGGAGAAACCATCGATTACAACGCACTAGACGGAACAAAGCCTAAGGTAAGAGTGAAACACTTGTTCTAAACGTGTACATTTTCTCTCCATTTCTTAATTTTTTAAAATACATTAATTCTCTAACAGTTATTAATTGAATCCTATTGTTATATTAAAAAAAAAAAAATCAAAATAAAAAATATTTTACTTGGAGCTATTGTTCTTTCTTCTAGCCCGTAATTTAATTTAATTTAATTTCAGTTGACAATAACTGAAGAAGCAGATAAAACTGTAGTCTTACAATCTAAAAAATTAAGATTTCAGTTTAAAAATGTTTTGTGTAGGTCTTCTGTCGTAATCGGCCCGTACGCCATTTGATAATAATGTTAGGAAATAAGTCGTTCTTTGTACTCGCTAATAATTTCGACTTCAGCTGACAATAACTGAAGAAGGAGAGGAAAGTGTGGAGTCTTACAATCTAGAAGAGTCCAACAGAAAATGGAAAACTACCAGAAAGGTGGAAGGAGATAAAATGACAGCGGTAAGTGAAGTTCGGATTCATAGTCATACCTAAGATATTAGTTGTGTTATTACCTGTAACATACTGCATATGTTGCGTTATATGTATTCATAACTACTAGTAATATATTTCGTTCATAGTTAGCAATAGCATATTGCTTTCATAGATACCTGTAATATTCATTACATAGTAATTATATTCATAGTATATTGTATTCATAGTTATCTGAAATACATTGTATTCATAGTTACCTATAATATATTACATTCATAGTTCTGTACAGTATTCAAACTTAATTTATTGTATCGCATACGTTCCACTAGAAGTATTTTCTCACAATGTTGTGTTCGGTACTGCTCTTTGTCAGATTTGGCTATTTGTATACAGTCATTCAGTTGATTCTATTAAGTGTGTGTGTGGATAGATATACAGATATATGCACATGTAACACTAGTATTCTTTTTTTAATGTTAATGATTCCAGTCCTCACTGAATTGTAGTTACAACATACAATAATTATTTCATTATCATTGCTGAGTATATTTCACGTAGTATTATTATTCGTCAGTAATAAAATTATGTTGAATAAACGACTTATATACTTTACTTTCAGACATCAACGATTGATGGCGTTACCATGGTACAGGTTCTGAAGAAGATTTAAATGTGAAATCTAATGACTTCGAAATTTAAAAATTTAAAAACTATGTAAACATGTAACCAGTGTCTAACAGAAAAGGGATAACGCCACAGTGCTTTAATTAATGCAAAAATAAATTTTTAACTTTTTTTTTTCTTTCATCGCTTTTGTATCTTTCTTTCAGTTGTGTTTTCATTTAATTATACTTTTTAATTTGAAATCATCAGAGTGGGTGACTAAGAAAACAAAGTAATCTTTAAGAGATGCCAAGAAAGCCAGTCCAGTCATCATTTTACACATTTCATTTTTAAAATTTGCCTCGGAGAATTTTTTTTTTTTTTTTTTTTTTTTTCTGAGAAAATGTGAGTAGAATAGAACCTGATGATAAATATTAAACAATTTTAGCTAGACATTTAAAAACATAATCTTCGTTTGTTATTTTTGTCGATGACGATGATAATGATGATGGTGACGATGATGATGATAACAACAACAGCAACAATAAATATAACAATAACTACAACAATAACAACAACAACAACAGCAACAACAACAAAAATAATAATAAATAAAAATAAATAATAATAATAATAATAATAATAATAATAATAATAATAATAATAATAATAATAATTGTTAACATTATCCGTGTGTTTAATCTATGAATGCACGTATATATGCCTCTGTCTGTCTGTTTATCTGTCTACATATCCGTATATTTGTTTTTCTGTCTATACGTACGTATTATTCAAGCCATATCCACAAACATGGACATGCCTACTGGGATCGTTTTATATTTGCAGTCAGTTACAAGCCTCGGGTTAATAAAATATTTAGTATGGTATGTCATATATGTATTACACATTAAAACTGATATATAGATTTATACGTCACATTTGTCCTGTGTGTACTAATAAATGTAAAGCGGCGTACTTCTCTGTAAGAATATTGATTTATCGATGTTGTATCATGTGTATATACATATTTACATACATACATACATACATACAATCATACATACATACGTACGTACGTACATACGTGCACATATAATATCTGTGTGTATGTGTGTAAATATAGGTGTGTGTGTATGTGTATATATGTCTACATGTATGTATGTATGCATGTATCTCCTCTATCTCTATATATGATATGATGTAGACATTGACAAATCATTACTCAAAAACCTTTAATAACTATATTTACTGTGACTATCATAAGAAATGAAATGCAAAAAATGTACGTACAAATATTTACACTCACAATGTAAACTTACCAGTATTAGTTTGTAAATATTAATTTTTAACACAGTATTTTATTTGTGTATTTCTGAAGACTGGGGACTGAGATCTCATTACTGTCCTTTTTAAACACACAATTATGATGCTCCTTTTAAGGCTATATCCCGTTCTAGCTAGTCTGTTATGTCTGGTAAATAAAACATCAATGGTATGTTTAGCCGCCTATAAGAAGGTGCATATTAAAGATTCCATGCTGCTATTAAACAATAATATCTGTTGGCTGAAATATATATTCATTAAGCAAGAAGTATATGACTGTAATTATTGATAAAAGTTGGGGTATAATTAAATATTTACCCATTCATCCATCCATCCATTCATTCATTCAGCTATTCAGTTCGTTTGCAATTCAAGAAACCTATCTCAACGCTAGTCATTCAGAACAAAAAATAAAATAACAAATAAACAAAACCGTCGCTTTTGTTGGCTGGTGTTTTAAATGTCAGCCGTGTATTGAACTAATGACCTTCTTATCCAACTCAAGTATAACTAGTAGATATTTCAGTGCGTGTAAATATTTAAACTGAATTTGTTCTGTCTAGATTGTAGAATGCAATCCAGACACAAGTTTGGCGGAAACCTTCTAGGCAGTTCAGTTAACACCATCGAATACCCTTGGATGTTTAGTCTGCAGATCAGAAAGGGGCACGTTGTCCCCACTGGGTTGTTTTCACTTTGAGAACGACCGATTTATCAAACGTCGTGTAACATGCTTTCTTGTAGAAAAAGATCGATTGTTGTTTAGCAGTAAAATATACCCAGTATGTGGCGACAGAATTAAAATTATATAATATAAATGAATATGCTTACTCGCAGATAGATGTTAATAATAATTAGTGTTTGTAGCCGTTAAATAAATATTAATTCTTCTCTTAGCTCTACACACACACACACACACACACGCGCGCGCGCATGCGCAGAAACATACATACACCACACATAATTATACAGATAATATATATTTATCGATCAAAATGAAATTTACCCAGTATCTTGACACAGTAACATTTAAACGTTGATTTGTTTATGCAGTAATACTTAGCAACCAATGTAAAAAAAAACAAAAAAAAATCAGCCACAAGAAAATCTGCCATTATAAAAAAAATCTTTTGATACAATAACAGCAACAACAACAACAACAAAAAAAAAAAAAAAGAAAAGAAAGAAAAAAAAAAGTAAATTTATTTAAAAAAAAAGAAAAAAAAGAATATATCGATTAAAACCATATGCACGCCACCTTATTCTTAGCAAGTAACAAATAAAACCACAGCTAATTGACAAAATATTTGAAATACTTTTATGAATTTCCATCAGTTTACTCTTTAGATCATCTGATTATCCAGGAACAGCGTCTGTTATCGTGGCGGACTGATAACACTTGAAACACGACGGGATGACAACACTTGTTTTAGGCGAGACCTCGGGTAGCGGAGTAACAAACTGAGGTGTCTGTTTTCGGTCGAGACAGTACAAAGCCATTCAGTCTGTATCGTGTTATTTACGAGAGTTTAAAAGTTTATTTAGCCAATGCACAGGTATTTGTTTCCACGCTAGACTGTAAGGATAAAGGAACATTTTTTTTTTTATATGTAACAGATATAGTGGACAGTAAAAAAAGAAAAAAGATAAATGAACTAATTCCCTCCCCCAAAAAAAAAAAATCAGGCGGAACAAAAAAAAAAAAAAAATAATAATAATAAATATATATATATATATATATAAAAAAAAAAAAAAATAATAATAAAATAAAAATTAAAAAAACCCAACCCACTAAAATTTAAAAAAAAAGCAGCAAATAGCAAGAACAACCCACAGCAAAACAACAAAAAAACAACAAACAAAAGTAAATAAAAAAATATAATAATAATGATACAAAAAATAAAAAACACATACACAAGTTTGCATGAATGTATTTGTGTGTGTGTGTGTATCTTTGTCTGTGTGTCTTTTAGTGCATCTGTCTTTCTGAGTGTATTAGTAAGGTAAAAATATACAATTTATTTGTATTAAATGCTGCCCGCCATATCAAACAAGCCAGACATCCCTGTTGTACAGACCTAGCTCATTGTAGAATGTTTTCAAATCTAGTAAGGTAACAAATAAACTTGTAAGGGGACGCAATTCGTCGACACATACCAAGAAAGAACTGACGTTTACAACATCTCACTCGATAGACGGCTATTAAAAAAGAAGTATTAATACCAATATTTAGGAAACATATTGAAATTTTTGCGATAAGTATACAAAAGTTTTATCAGACTGAGTCCGAAGTGTGTCTTGAAAGAAATTCAGAAAATTATGTGTAGTAATAATCAAAATAAAACAAAAGTGGAAGTATAAGTAAAAATGAATAATACCCCCCCCAACAACCCAACAAACCAAACCCTCAACCTCCCCAAAAAATAACAACAACAAAAACAATTATTTTACATTCTTTGAATATTTCTGCGTATGATATAATTTCCTTTAATTCATTTTAAGTATATCTGCCCATTCACTTAGAAAAACAGTCTCTGATTTGTTTATTTATTTACAGTATTGTTGTTGTTGTTATGGCTTCTATATTTATTATAATTTTTTTATTTTTTTTGTTTTTTAGAATTTCAATTTAAAAGTTAAAATATTTTCCAAGGCTTCTGAATATTTCACGAAAGACTGTGCCCATTTATAGAACTGTGAACGTTAAATTAAAGCATAAAAAGATCGGTCTGTTATGATCTTCCGATGTGAAATTATTCAACACTTTCTGTGCGCGACCCATACTTTATGTTATAATTAATAATAATTTAAGAAGATTTTTGGATAAATTAGGGAACAATACAACAAAAAACAACACTTGGAATATGAATCCTGTGGCTCAAAGATTGTTTATATCCCTCAGAGATCCCACACTTTCATAGCAATTTTTTTTTTTCAACTCTTGCTTACTCTCTTGTGTTTTGTAAAAATAGCCAGTAATTAACTGATTAATTGATCAATTTATTGCTTCACTGATTGGTTCAAACATTCGTACGTAGAAATAACCGTTCCTCTTCACGTACCAATGAATCTAACAGCAAATTTTTCCGTTTCCATCCATCCAGAAATCCTGGGGGTTTTGGGGGAGTTTTTTTTAGTTTCTTTCTTTCTATTTTTATTTCTTTCTAACTGCACAGACTCAACGTGGCGTGGTTTGTTGAAAGTTTTATCTTCGTATAATGTTGTTTATTGGAGTAGATACTGAAATGTTGACAATGATTTGTTCGTTCTCGTCGCAAACATAATTAGACGTAAAACTGAGAGTGTAACTGAAGAAGAGAGAAGGGCGTGAGAGAAGGAGATAGAGAAAGTGCAAAATAGAGAAAGTGCAAAATAGAGAAATAGCGGGTAAAATAAAAGAAAAAAAAAAAAGAAAAAGAAAAAAGAGCGATTTTATATTTGTTTGTTTCTTTATTAATTTACTTGTTTAATTCTTTTTGCTTATTTAATATATGTATGTATGTTTGTTTATTTAATATATGTATGTATGTATGTATGTATATATATGTGTGTGTGTGTATCTGTATGCATGTATGTGTATATGCAATGTATTTGTATATGTATGTTTATGTGTGAGTGTGTGTGTATGTGTGTGTGTGTATTTGTGAGTGCGTATAAAACAAGCATTTTTTGTTGAATCTTTAAACCATCATCATCATTATTATAAAAAATAAATGAACGTTAGGAAAGCACAACAGTATTAAGTTAATATTTTCTTTCCTACTTTGTACGAAAAAAAGTAATAATGCAAAAAAGAACGAAATTATTACTGTTATAATAAATGAATAAACAAATAAATAAATAAATAAATAAATAAATAAATAAATAAATAATATAGAAACAAAAAAGAAAAGAAATAAGACTTTTATTATTGAATGATTTTAGAGATCATATCTTTTTTTTTTTTTTTTTTTTTTTCGTTGATGAAAACTTTGAAGTACAGATGTCGCAATGGGAACGCTAGCAAGATTTTAATCTTTTAGCGTAACATATGCTGTTATGTGTCGAAAGCATGAATATTATTCTTAATTAAATAACATTCTTTTGAGTAACAGGAAGCACAGAAAATGACGAGTTTAAAATGAAGAGAGAGGGAAACTCTGCATGGAGAGAGAGAAAGTGAGAGAGAGAGAGAGATAGACAAAATGACAGAGGGACAGAGAGAACGAGAGCGTTAGAAACAGAGTGGAGACGTCAGCAGAGATGTGTGGAAAGACAGAGACACAGTAAGAAAAAAGTGAAAGAGAAGAAAGAGAGCGACAGAGGAAGAAAGAGAGAGAGAGAGAAAAAGAGAGAAAAGCAGAGAGAAATAAAAAAATAAAAATGAAAGTGAGACAGAGAATAAGAAAGACAGAAAGAGAAGAAAAGAGACAGAAAAATACATATTATTATTAAAATCATTGTTATTATTATTATTATTATTATTATTATTATTATTATTATTATTATTATTAAAATCATCATCATCATCATCATTATAACTAAATACAAATAAAAAAAAAAAAAAAAAAAATTTAATTCAAATATTCCTGTATGTTAATTAAAACGTGAATAATTTCAAACGATGTTTGAGAAAAAGCTCGTTGTTATAAGCACGTAATTTGTTGTGTTTTTTATCTTTTCCTGAGAGGCTTGATAAAAGCCATACACGATGAATTTGGGAAAAAGGCCAAAGGCAGACTGCCAGGTATTTTAATATGTCCGACACAGTAATGTATTCGTGTATATAAGCGTGTATAAGTTAATACGAAACATTTAGATGTAAAACTATGAATAATTACAGACACAGACAGACACACAGACAGACAGACAGACAGACACACTCAAACACACAATACACATACATATTTCAGTAAATGAACTGACAAATGGAATAATGATGGTTGATATAAGAATGGATTGATGTATCTTTGAATTTTGTCATTCATCCAATAATTAGTTAGTTTTTTTTATTTTTTGTTATTCATTTAGTCATTCATTTTTTCATTAATGCATTCGTTCGTTCGTTCATTCATTCATTCGTCCAATCATTATTTCTTTCGCTCGTCTCGTTATTTAACAGTTGATCCCATTATTAGTTCCTTTATTCATTGTGTAATTCTTTCGTTCGTTCGTTCGTTCATTCGTTCAATCATTATTAGCTCTTCTGTTCATCTTATTCGTTCCTTTATTCATCCAGTTCGTTCGTTCGTTCGTTCGTCCAATTATTAGCTCTTCTGTTCATCTTATTCGTTCCTTTATTCATCCAGTCATTCGTACTTTCGATCGTTCGTTTCTACACACCCATGCTTTCTTTCGTTTGTGCGTCTTTTAATTCGACCATTTTGTTTCCCGGAAACACTGTCGGGCCTGTTACAACATATTTTAAATACTTTTCACACACATATTATTAGTTTCGAATAGTTTGACAGCATAAACTTATGATTCGAGACATCTGGCCCCATTAATAACTATCAATAAAATATTTATGTGACCAGTGACTCACAATCTATTGCGGATTACGCCAGCAGAAAAATTTCTATATTTGGAAAAATTTATTCACCAGCCATTCAAAAATTCGACGATAAGAGTCATTTTTGACATGAGCGATTTCCCATAAATATGCAAGCATAGCTAGCTGTTCGACATCTATTCATGCAAATATTAACATCCGAAAAGCCACTTAGCGTAATTCGTAACAAATGTAGACTTCGCGTCGTCTTTTCCGAGCCAGACGTAAAATCCCGAGATATATTAGGAAAGAGAAGGGAGAAAAGAACGAGAAGAATCCGTGTCGAGTACTGAAATCGCTGTCAATTAACACATGTGATTAATCATAAAATTAACTTTCTGAGGAGTCCCATTTCACGTCATAAAATATTTAAAGAGACTAAATCAAGTCTACGTCTCTAAGAAAAAAAAAAAAAAAAAAAAAAAAAAAAAAAAAAAAAAAAAAAAAAAAAAAGTGAATCTGTTTCCTGGCATTTATTTTACGCCGGGAACAAACCGCAAAATCATTTCACTTCGCTGGAAGCACAACCAGACGCAACGCTGAACAACAAATATACGAGTCGGTTGTTTGCGGTACTTGTGGGTCTTCTGACTGATCATGGAAAAATTCGTTGGTCGATGGGAACTTATCCCGGAACAGACAACAGGATTTGACGAATTCAGTGATGCGTTAGGTAACGTCCATTGTTCTTTCTTATGCGGAAAGTAAATCTTAATGTCGTTTTTTTTCTGTTTAACTTTTAATTTCATTTTCTTAATTTCATTCTCTGATATATATATGTGTGTGTGTGTATTTACTGATAAACGAACGGAAAAAAATGTATGTATATTCATATTCGTAATTCTTTATGAATGAATGAATGAATGAATGAATGAATGAATGTAGTATGTACGTGTCTGTCTGTTTATCTGTATGCATGTATGTTTCTATGTATATATATATATATTTATATATATATGTATGAATGAGTATGTCTGTATGTATATATATATGTATTAATGAGTATATCTATCTATCTATCTATCTATATATTAATGAGTATATCTATATCTATATCTATCTATATATATATATATATATATATATGTATATATGCATGCATGTATGCTTCTTTATATATTCAGTCATATATTACTGAAAAACATTAAGTGAATCTTAAATGATAGTACTAATATAATTGATATACTATCTAAATTTCCATACGAAATCTCTATTCGATAATACGAAGTTAGAAATCTCAAAATAAAATACAAATACACGGTGCGATCAGACTGCTTGCTTCTCTTAAGCAGAATAAAAGTTAAGAAGTGTTTTCTTTTCCAAAGTTGAGCGGTTATATTTACATTTCCCGTTGATTCACAAATACCTCGTGGTTAGTCAAGGTTTTTCCCACGTTGTTCTTTTTTCGATTTTCAACCTGTGTTTTTAACAACACAAAAGAAGAAAAGAAAACGAGAAAAATCCTTTGTCTTGTGAAGTGGCCTGGTTATGGATATTGCTAAGTTCGTTACTGCAGTTTAAAATTACCCACAGAAATTATTCTGTTAAAAGTATTTACATATATCAAGTCATGAAGATAGACGTTCTGACCTTGTGTTAAAGTGTAGCACAACGAGTTATGTACATAATTAAAAGAAAAAGGTTGGTGAAAAAAAGAAAGAAAAAAAAACCAACATAACAAATATCTTTCTCAATGAAACGCATTCATAAACAAATTCAGACATGCACATTCAGATGCATAATCGTCGGCGCGATGCATAATTCTCGTTGTTGTTCTTACTTTCTCTTTCTTACTCTTTTCTCGCATGTCTGTACGTTTTTGCTTCCTCACCGAATCTTTTTCTTTTTCTCATACACTCACACTTACAGACTTATTTACAGACGTACACAGACACAGACAAACGCCACATTCTTTCTCAGTGATTATCTGTTTCTCTCTTATTCCGCCCGCGTCTATAATCCTCTGAAATTCTTTCTTTCTTTCTCTCGTTCTCTACCAAACTCTCTCGTTCTCTACCAAACTCTCGCGAACGCGTGCACTCAAACCCTTCCACATCCGGCTATTAAAACAACGTCAGTGTTATTGGTAACGACAGTAACACCATCCCAGTTCCTCAGATTAACGAACTCTTTGAAGACGACACACAAAAACATCGAAACATTACTCTGTCTAGCGCACTAATTAACTTATATACTGTCTGTGTGTGTGTGTGTGTGTGGGGAAATAGGACACACGTTAATTAACTTCTTAAGGAATTCTGACAAGTTCATTTCTCACTGACACTATACTAGTTTGGTTACAATATTTCATATTTCCATCCTATTTACATTCTAAATTGAGCTCGTGTTATACTTTTAAAAGATATCGCATCTGGTTATATTATACATGAAATATACTGCAGTAACGAACTTAGCAACGTTTTTGCAAATCGATACTCTGATACAAATATAATACCGTAATGTCTCTAACAATGTTGATTATGTATTTTTGAATCAGTTATCATCCAGCGGTTTCCTGCTGGACTCGTTGCTGTATGAAAACAGTTAATTGCCCCATTCTCCTACAGGCGACGTGAAATTAGAAACTGAAAGGTCTGTGCACGACATTGATTTTGACGTATTTCAGACAGGGTTGCGCAAGATGTCGCGTGTTTTGGCCTTTTTGTCTCACCTGCTGGTGAACTCACTAGATTCACCGTTATCGAAATGATTTTATAAATCGATCTGCTTATGCAACTATATACATATTTCTGACTTTTAAGGGGTGACTAAAACTCCTTGAACACCTATTTTTTCAAACCGTTTATATATTTCTTTGTTACGAAATTAATTATTATTTTTTTTTTTTTTCACAGATAATATTGGATGTTTCTTTCCTTTTCTGTAATTATAGACATGTAACTGTAATATTAGTATTATATGTAGTAATAACAGTTTTGACAGTGGTTGTGGTTGTAATGGTAATAGAAGCTATAGTACTTTTTTTCTTCTTTTTTTATTGATTAATGAAAAGTAGGTTGAAAAATATAGAGCTTCTGTAGCCAGAGAAACATAAAATGAGCGAGAACCAGCGAAAGAGATAAAATGCTTTATAGTTAGAGAGAACGAAAGAACGGAAAGAGTGTAGAAAAAAAGAGAATTAGCCTAAGAGAAATAATAACGACAGAAAAACAAGGACAAAATAGAGATAACGAGAGAAACATAATGAGAGTTGCTTTTACTTATGCAAAAAAAAAAAAATAAATATTTACTCTTGTTTCCGAAGGGAATACATTTCATTTTAATGAAAGACTTCGCATCCAGGGTATTTCGTAAAATATAAAAAATTAATAACAACTCGAAAAATCAATATTTCGCTTTCAACAGAGCGCAGATTGTAATTTAAACCCGGCAACTTAAAATTGGTAAATACATTTTTTCTTGTTTAAGAAATTAAAAAATCTCTCTCTCTCTCTCTCTCTCTCTCTCTCTCTCTCTCTCTCTCTCTCTCTCTCTCTCTCTCTCTCTCTCTCTCTCTCTCTCTCTCTCTCTCTCTAAAACATCCTACGATTATTACAATAACGTCCTTTACTACATTTTCTGTTGCTAAAAAACCCTGCCTCATTTATTACTGCTATCACAACCAACGACTAACAACATCGGCACCAGATACTCTCAACAAAATAACTTTTATGTTGTTAGAAGTACAAAAATGTTAAATCGAGTTAATTTGCCACGTTTTTCTACTTCACTCCTGGGAATGGCTGGCGGAAAACATTCCTTTGTACCGCATTAGATTTCATTGCAGCAAGCTTTTGAAATATCATAAATACTGAATTACCAAATTCTCCAAACATGCATGATTCATAACAACGATTGCATAAATGACGTAAACTCAGGGCAGTTTAGACACACAGCATGCATATTAGTCCGAGCACAAGTTCCCAAGTGACGCAACGGAGTTTTCTCTGTGAGTGTGAAAACAAATAAATGTTTACATTATTATTCAGTGTCTTTCTCTAGAGTGGGCAGTTTGCTATTCAAATGAAGGGTGCAGATCAGTGTTTGGCCATTTGCCTAAAATAGTGAGATGAAGGATTAAGGGAAATGTCCTTCGCTGTGGGCTTTTGTCAGTCCAACTCATCTTAAGCGTTAACGTCGACGTCGTCATCATCATCATCGTAATTAGAATAAATTCGTCATCATCGTAAATTTAAATATCGTCATCACAAGCCTAAAGACTGTCATCATAATCGTCGACTACCAGCACTGTCTTATCATAACAACTAATATCAACACAGATACATTACTACTACTACAACTGCTACTATCACTACTACTACTACTACTCCTATTACTACTACCAATACTCCTACTACTACTACCAATATTTCTACCACTATTACTGCTACTATTACTACTACTGCTACAGCTGCTGCTGCTACTACTACTGCTACTACTTCTACTACTACTACTACTAATAATAATAACAGCTGTTTTATTCCAGTTACAAAACCAAAACGACAGAAACAATTTATTTTCATATAATTATTAGCAGTACTAGTATCATCTTGTTTATAATATTACATTACATCCCGCAAATGTTTTTGTTTCTTCTCTCCTAACAGGAACGCCGAAGGAAGCGCGAGAGGTTTTACGAAATGTTATCTACATTCTTGAATATTCTCGAAAAGACAGCGACCACTGGATAGCCAAAGCAGAAATCAAAGGTCAAGGCAATCCGAAAACGTACGTGTGGACACCTGGGGTAGAATTCGAGTATGAAGGCCCAGATGGCTCCAAACTGAGAGTAAGTCACTGAGTTTGAAGTGAAGTGAGAGAACGTTTCTAACATGAAAAGGATTACACGGTATTTTAGTGGATATTACAGGCATTCGTACCGTTTTGCGAAGATAATGGCTTATAAACCGTTGCCAACCCTAGTATAAACAAACGGTCTGTATTTAGCCCGTGGGTTGTGTATCAGAAACTCTCTCTCTCTCTCTCTCTCTCTCTCTCTCTCTCTCTCTCTCTCTCTCTCTCTCTCTCTCTCTCTCTCTCTCTCTCTCTCTCTCTCTCTCTCTCTCTCGGTATCTTTGCCTCTCTATTCTCTCTCTCTGCCTCTCTGTTCTCTATGTCAGTCTGTCTGTCTGTCTGTCTGTCTCTCTCAATCGCTCCCTCCCTCTGTCTCTCGCCCCCTCTCTCTTCTCTCTCCTACTGTGTTTCGGTGTCTCTATTTCCCATTCTTTGTTTTTGCTTCCTCTGTCTCTCTTTTTCTCTCTGTCCTGATAGATAATTGTCCTGTTGTTAATTTTTTGATGTGGGTGATATTACGATTAATAACTATAACAAGTAAAATAAACGTTTTATCCAACCCTACCTACTTAATTTGAAGCAATTTTATTATTATTATTATTATTATTATTATTATTATTATTATTTTTTTTTTTATTTATTTTTTTTTTTTTTTTTTTTTTTTTTTTTGATTGCCTTTGCGATAAACAGCTAATTCGTTCCTTCGCATTCTTTTCATATTTTATCAAATGAAAGTAATGGAAACCATGCTAACATTGCTCCTTTGACGTCCAGATCCTTTTATCTTGAACTTGGCATCAGTGGAATTTTACAAGAACGATGTAATGTAATTCTACAGCGCCGATAAAAATGAGATAAAGGCACGTCTCACAGAAAGTGTGTTCTGTAGTGAAAACAAAGAGAAAAACGTGAAAAGAAACTGGAACGTTTACATACAAATCCACGTACTTAATAACACTTTAAAACAACAGAAGAAAAAAAAAACAATACAAAACAAAACACAAAAAAAAAAAAAAAACAGTATATATATATATATATATATAATAAAAAAAATTAATAAAATGATAATAAAATTAAATAAAATTAAATAAACAATAAAATTAATAAAATAATAATAAAATTAAAATAAAATTAAATAAATAATAAAATTAATTTTAAAAAAGAACAAAAACTGCTAATGAAAACCAATCCATCAAAAGAATGGGATTTACAAGATAGACAAGCAAGAATGTAGAGCGAAGTTTTTCACGTTATGACACCACTGAATGCAACAAATGGTTGCAAAGACACCATATTCAGCAGGAACAATTAAATTAAAAAAAAATTATATATATATATATATAATATATATATATAAAATAATAATAAAAAAAAAAAAATCAAAATATGAACAACAAAAAAAAGAAGAAAAAATTAAAAATAATTATTTTGTAATTATTTATTTATTTATTTATTTATTTATTTATCTTCGTCCTTTCCAGAGTACCATATCGTGGGACGGCACTATGTGTCAGGAGAAGCACGCACTGATAAACGACGGAGAGTGGACTTCTACCAGAAAAATAGAAGGGGACATGATCGTACTGGTGAGCCTTGACTGAGATTTTGAAATTATTCCCCTTGATAGAACTCTCTGTTAAGCGGTTAAATATAGTTTATCAGAGGAGTACAGTTACTGTCAATCTAGCAGTGCATGTGTACTAATGCTATTAAATTTCTGTCTGAACGAACATATCAAAGACAGACAGACGTGTTAGAATATTTTGTGACAAATGGTCGACTTTTTGTCATAAATCAATTTCATGTACAAATAAATATATCAGAATAACTGCCCCGTATGTAATAAAAATATATTTTCATTTAATAGTGTGTATATAATATACATAAAAAAAAAAAAAAAAAAAAAAAAAAAAAAAAAAAAAATATATATATATATATATATATATGTATATGTATGTATGTATGTATATATAAAATAATAAAAAAGTAAATAAATACAGATACAAATGAAAAAATAGAAGTTTAAAAAATGTATATATTTAAAAAATCAGAAATACAGAAATCTACGGAAATAAGAAAAAAGAAAAAAGTAAAAATAAAATATAGACAAATAAATGAAATAATTATAACGTTCTCTTTTACTTTTCAAACATGTCGGAAAAACACTTCTTTATTTTAAATAAGTATTCAGTTTTATTCACCGTTGTGATTCAAAACATAATAATAAATTTACAAAAAAAAAATATCAGATTAGAACTTCTTATGAATTTACTAACAAAATTTGTTACACATACATATTTACAAAACTCAGCCATCTTTTATATAACATCAAACAACCAGCTTTGGCCACTGATTTTCTTTCGTATCACATAATTCTTTTAACGTTTTTTTATTTATTTATTTATTAACACATTATTAATATTAACTCAACAACAGTAAGTCATACTCCTCACAAACATATTATTAAAATATTTATTGTTACTGCCAGGAAAATTTACAATATTTTTTTTTGTTTGCTTAATCTTGCAGAGCTCGCTATGTAAAGGCAAAGAAATGATTCAGAAGTTCAAACGAATCTAAAGCCATCATTCTGCAGCGTATTTCCAGACACAAAGGTGATAAAGAAAGGACTCTTTGATAAAATAAACATTTATATGGTACATGGCATTTTCAGTTTCATCGTTAACTGCGCTACTTAATGCTCAGCTTTGTAAAACTGTTACATACAAGTGTTGTGTATTTTGAATCATGTGGGCTTTTTTTTTATTTATTTTTTTATTTATGAAAGAAAATTTATTTATTGAAATATTATTTATGATTATATAAATATGTATGTACGTCTGTCTTTCTTGTTGTCTCTCTCACTCCTTCTGTATCTCATGTCTATCTGTGTATGAATATTTTTGTATATTTTTCATATATTTCTGTATCTTTCTGTGTGTCTGTCTGTCTGTCTGTCTGTCTTATCTAGCTGTCAGCACACACTGTTATTTATTCAGCTTCAGTTTTAACTTAACGTTATTTAACTTTGAAATAAATACTGAATAAAAGAGAAAATAATACAATAAATATAAGAATTCGCTGCAGTGTATAAACTTCATGAAAATGCACTTAATTTAGTTCTAAAAAAATACGAATTGCACTTTTTATTTTTATTTTACCCAGCGAAACGAATAAGTAATAATAATAATAACAAAAATAATTTTAAAAATACTATTTTATGAAATTTTTTTTGTTGAAAAAAATACAGTTAACTGACAATCGACGAAAACATTTGTTTGATCACAATTATTTAAATACCATGATATTTCAGTAATATTTTAATATCTAAAGTTATTAATGAAGTACAACGATGTTTTCGGCAATATTTTAATATCCAGTATAATTAATAATGATAGTTAGGAAATATTTTAATATCTAGTGTAATTAACGAAATGCCGACATATTTAGGTAATATTTTAATATCTAGTGTAATTAACGAAATGCCGACATATTTAGGTAATATTTTAATATCTAGTGTAATTAACGAAATGCCGACATATTTAGGTAATATTTTAATATATAGTGTAATTAACGAAATGCCGACATATTTAGGTAATATTTTAATATCTAGAATAATTAACGAAATGCCGACATATTTAGGTAATATTTTAATATCTAGAATAATTAACGAAATGCCGACATATTTAGGTAATATTTTAATATCTAGTGTAATTAACGAAATGCCGACATATTTAGGTAATATTTTAATATATAGTGTAATTAACGAAATGCCGACATATTTAGGTAATATTTTAATATCTAGTGTAATTAACGAAATGCCGACATATTTAGGTAATATTTTAATATCTAGAATAATTAACGAAATGCCGACATATTTAGGTAATATTTTAATATCTAGAATAATTAACGAAATGCCGACATATTTAGGTAATATTTTAATATCCAGTGCAATTAATGAAGGGTGGCGATATTTTCGGCAATATTTTCATATTTGGAATAATTACTGAAGTATATTTTATATAATAATATCCAAAGTAATGAAGTGCCGAAATATTTTAATATCCGGAATAATTAATGAAGTTCCGCGATATTTTATATAATAATATCCATTTTATTGAATGAAGTGTCGCAATATTTTAATATTCGGAGTAATATTTGTAGTGCCGCGATAATTTTGATAATATTTTAATAACCTGTGTTATTTTAAAGTGCTGTGATATTTTATTTAATATTCTAAAAAAAGTACCATGATATATTAAATAACATTAAAGGATATTACATAGTTGCTAACGTTCCCAGATGTTTTAGAAAATAATTAATAGATATAATAGTTACTGCATCTTCAGATAATGCTATAGGTAATATAGAAATTCAGAGTTAGTGAAATTCTGAGATTTTTAAAAAAATAGTATTTAACATAACCAAAGTAGTTATTATTACTGGAGTTCCATTACCTTTTCGAAAATCAAAAATAATTATTAACAATTCAGAGATAAGTGTAGGTAGCTATCGAGCAAGCAGAATAGTTCTTTGAAGATATATTTTTGATACGTTTTGATTGTTCTAGCCGATGTTTGTGCCTAAATCAGATATATTCTTTAAGGATGCAAGTACTGTAAGAGGTGCACTAACCTGCAGCTCGTACTGATTGATCCCAGGCTCGTTGGCAAATTCATATTTCAGGCTTTATTTCCCTTGTCGAGGCGAGTAAACGGTTTTACGTTTTGCTGATTTGGTAACAGTATTAAAAATTATGGTATACGGATGCAACATGTTTCATTTGGGACTTGAAATTGTTATTTTGATCCTTTCTTTCATTTCCTCCAATAATGACAATAACCTGAAGTATGTGATTTTAATATTTTAAATAAATATATCAAGCTGTGAGTTATATGATACCAGTGGATGGTTACTGTCTGAATAACTTCTTCATCACTCACTCGCTCACTCATCCTCACCCACTCCCCACACTCATTCACCCCCACACCCACACACTCATTCACCCCCACACCCACACACTCATTCACCCCCACACCCACACACTCATTCACCCCCACACCCACACACTCAGTCAACCCTACTCACACACACGCTCATTCACCACTCACTCACTCACGCACCTACTTGCACACTCACTTATTTAAACCCATCACTCAGTGATTCCCCCTCTCACTTACAGTTTCCCCCACGTACGTACATACGTACACACAACAAGCATTACACACACACACGCATACGCACCGTGATCTTACCCCATCACATTAAACAGCTAAAAACAAAAACAATGAATAAATAAAAGACGACAATCTGAAAACGAACCTATTTGCATGTTTGTGTTTCTTCTTCGTAATTCTATTATTTTATAATACACATCTGTGTGTGTGTTTGTGTGTGTGTATGTGTGTGTATAATCTATATATATATGGTGCTTCATGCCTGACTTACTAAACACACCTTTGTTCCATTGTCTTCAATGCTGTCTGTGCAAGAAAATGAATAAAATATATTGTATTGTGTTCATTAATTTTGTTTATTATTATTATTATTATAATACCTTTTTTTAGTACCCCGTTGTTGAATGTTCCATGAACGGACACCTAATGTAATTCAGTCCCGCTAGAGTTAGAGATAATGATCTCTGTTAGGGGTGGATCAGTCTACCCTTTCAATTCATTACTGTCAATTGAATGAAGCATAATAAGACATTCGACAAAAGAGTACTTGATCAAATCAGGTTTTATTCGAAGATTTCAATTACCTCTGTCACAAGAATCATGCTCCTTTTTTTAATACAGTTTTTTTTTTTTTCTTCAATTAAATCAACACAGGTAGATATCGCATAAACAGGTAAGGTATATCGTGGTATGTGGTAAGTGGGAGAAAGTAAGCATAGAAGATCTACATTGTGTGGTGTAATTGTAATGCTCGAATAACGCGGATCTGAATTTCTTTTTGTAAGCGATCGTGTTGTAAGAGGAATAGAGTGTTCTTGTATTTGTTAATCGATGACAGGAGTATTTCTTTTGAACGACACGAGACGAATTTAATAAGATATTCAATATCTGTTGTGCGAACGAGTCAAACGAATAACTGCATATTTGTTTAACCGCATTTCAGAGCGTTTCATTACCAGCCAACGAAAGAGGAAACCAGTGCAGATAGACAGCATGGGTTGGGTTTTTAAATAAGCACTTTCTCATAAACAGAAAATAACGTAATCATACTATCTTACGTAAACTAGCTGTGGGTATCTTTTAATAATAATAGTTATATTTTTAAATTTCAAAATCAGCATACAGGCGCCCTCTGTCTCTCGCTGAAATAAACACACACACACACACACACACACACACACACACACACACACACACACACACACACACACACACACACAAAAAAAGATAACAAGTAAAAATAAATGAAAATAAATAAAGAAAAACAAAAAAGCCTTAATAACAAAAATGACATTACCAGATAAACAAAAACAGTCGTTAGGTAGGAAGAAGTAAAATATATTATATATAAAAATTTTGACTACAGTAAAGAGTTAACTGCTATAAAAGTAAATCTAATACAATTTTAATAATAATAATAATAATAATAATAATAATAATAATAATAATAATAATAATAATAATAATAATAATAATAATAATAATAATAATAATAATAATAATAATAATAATAATAATAATAATAATAATAATAAACTCCTCAACCAAAAAAATTAAATTAACCAAAAAAACAAAATACATTTACTAAATTGCAGTTAACTATTCTAAATCGATCAGTCGCTCAGCGCTAGAAAACAATTTAATTTTGTTTAATTTTTTATTATATATATATTTTTTTTTGAAGGTATAAATCGAAATCGGACTCTCGTTTAAGCTAAACCAGAAGCAGTGATCTTACTCACGATCTCAGTGTTTGTAGAATATATTAAATATCTGTATAAGTCTACTCGAGTCTATTTACTGACATGAAATGTGTATTTATGACAAATACAAAACCAGCAATGAGTCTACGCCGTGATCGTTAACTTAGGTGATGCGTGTCTTAGTTCTAGAGAAAAATTAATATGACTGACAACATTCCAAGAAATTTATCAGATATCGTACAGATAAGATGTACATTTTAAAGAACAAAAAAAAAAAAAAAAAAAAAAAAAAAAAAATAAAAAAATTGAAAAATAAAAAAAAAAAAAAAAAAAAAAAAAAAAAAGATAAAGATTTATTACTTTGTTTTGATGATGGATTGTAACAAATATAACTACAGTTACATTTTTTTTTCATATTTTATTAGCTAATTATTTATATATTTATATTTTTTTTTCTGATAAATATGCACCAAACAAAAAAAAAAAAAAATTATAACCATATGCATTTATCATTTGTATAAATTGAGTTACATTTCAGGTTATATAGTATTCATACATACATATAAGCAAACATACATACATACATACAAACAGATATAAATATATATATACATTCATACATTTCTACCCACATACACACATAAATACATACATACATATTCACAGATATGTACATTGACAATAATTAAGTTTAATATATATATATATATATATATATGTGTGTGTGTGTGTGTGTGTGTGTGTGTGTGTGATGTGTGTGCGTGTTTAAGGTAGAAAGTTTTCTAAAAGGCATTTTTTAAGAACTATTTTGATTATCTAGTTTTATTTCCTCTGAATGAAATAAAATTTCGTGCCTATTATTATTATTATTATTATTATTATTATTATTATTATTATTATTATTATTATTATTATTATGATTATTATTAACAAGGAAAGATTAAATATCTGAAATGCAATTTATAATCACATCACTGTCTTTTGGTAACTTTAAATACATCATCCTTTACTAACAATAAAGTATGACATAAAGTATCAGTTTCAACATCGATTATAGCTCAGGCTGTGTGCGTGTATATTAAATGTTGATAGTTGTGCAGTAATCATTTCCTATTTCAGTCCTCTGCCGGTTCCCATTGACTGTTATTCCCATTCTAAGGGAAGGTACATATTTTAGATATTTTGCTGCTAAAAGATAGGAGAGGCCGATGGAACAAAGACACCGAGTGATCTCTGCCAATCCACCATTAAATAACAACAAAAAAAAAAAAAGAGTACGACTGGGTAAAGGTGTCAGTAAACATATTCTTCCGTTAATTTCGTTTCACTTTTATCTCGATACACGTCGACCCCGAAGCTCTTCTAATCTTTATGATGTGTTTTAATGAAAAATGTCAAGAAAATATAATTTTCCACAACCATCCTTTAACAGGAGTACCTCCAACGAATCAGTGCAGACACTTATTAAATTAAGCGTATTGTATTCGTGTAAACAGTGCTCGGTTTAAAAACGGCTGAAATGCGATCCTACAACAGCCTAGTCTAACCTGATCTAGAACGTAAAGAAGAATGTTCACGCCACCTCTAGTTATAAGGGATTGGCATGTTACATTCAATTAACTTCTTTCGTGAGAACTCATAAACGCAATGGCGGATCCAGACAGACAGATATGTTAGGGGTCTTAAGTCTAGTTCTCCGCTTTGGCTTGAAATCTTAGACTCACCTGTCGACAGAAAATAATGAGGAAGTATATTAAGAAGACCGCATCAAATTTTAATAATTAGTGACTTTGTATGTATATGTAAATGATAGGGCTTAAAATCAGCCTGGTATGACTCTCGCAGCCCATACTGCCTGAGCGATAATCGATGTTGAAACTGATATTTTTTGTCATACTTTATTGTTAGTAAAGAATGATGTTTTTAAAGTTACCAAATGACAGTCAATTAATTTTAAAATACGTTTCGGATATTTAATCTTTCCATGTTAATAATAATAATAATAATAATAATAGTAATAATAATAATAATAATAATAATAATAATAATAATAATAATAATAATAATAATAATAATAATAATAATTTCCACGAAATTTTATTTCATTTATAGGAAACAAAACTATATACCCAAAATAATTTTAAAAACATGCGTTTTAGAAAAACTTTCTACCTTAAACACACTAACATCACACACACACACACACACACACACACACACACACACACACACACACACACACTCACTCACATATAGCATATTATATTATTAATTTTATAATTATTAGGTCTTAAGTGATTTTTTAAATCATAATTTCAGTGGACTTTATGTGTTACTCTTACCGATTGGCAACATCACATTTTTGATGTACTCTTCATGTACAGGAGAGAAGGTGAATCGTAATATTGTCCAGTGATCGAACGTAGGAGATTTAATCCTGGAATCTCTTACTCCTTTTATTGGGGTATAATCGAATATTTTATCATGGCCATACTTTTATCATTTGCAACAATAATGATTAAATTATCAAAGAAATTTTAATATTTTGCATTGAGTATGGTCATAAATACATAATATATATATTCAGTTCTCAGTACATCACTTTCACCATATTTATACCTCTCGCGAATTTGATTTCGCCACGAAGAAAACTGCAGACGTCTTTGTCAGTTTGCTTCTGAAATCTGAAAGCACAAATAACAATGTAAACTGATATGTATAAAAACAGGAAGAAGTGCGGACACACAGTAGAACACACGTCAGTGCTGAACTAACGCTTTTGATGAGGAAATGGGTGGTAACACTAGAGCTGAACGACTGTTTAGTTTGGTCTTAGTTCCGTCTGTTTCGTCATTTCTTTCAGAGACATAATGTCTGCTGAGTCCTCGTTTTGCAATCCTGGCCTCGTAGTCACGACTTTTTATTGTTTCAGAATTCACCTCTCGAGATTCAGATTCATCATCACCATCCTGAGGATGATTGACTTGCGTTTTCTTGACATTAAATAAATCATTCGTGAGTTTGCCAAAGAAATCTTCGATTTTTTCCACCGTTGCGCTTTCGTCTAGAATAGCTCCTTCTTCTTTGGATTTCCTCAGCATTTTCTGCACCTTCCTCAACCGCCTCATCTTTGGATGCATCTCCTTAATGTACTGTTCCACGTCCCTGTGGAAACCGTGAAGCGGCATGCCGCCATATTGGCCAAACATCTGAATCCTCGGCTCGTCGGAGGCAGCTCGCCTCCTCATCGCCAGACATTTCTGAAGAATGTTCTGTCTCGCCAGCGACTGCTTGACGTGCAAGGAGTTCTTGAAATACTTGAACGTCATCTCGTGTCTCTCTCTCTTTAGAATGTTCTGATACTCGGCGTCCTGACTTCTGATGATGTCGTTGAGGATGCAGGCGAATTTCCTGTGCTTGTCCTCCTGTCGCTTTACGAATCCAATTCGTCCTTCATCCATTTGTGACGTATTCAGGCTAAAGAATTCTCTCTTAAATGTTGGTAGTTTTGTTTTACAAATTATGCATCTGTTACTGATATCCAATATATGGTGTAAAATAAATTTGTTTTTTCACGCGAAGGAGCCAAACAAAATGTTTTTATGTACAGCTCACCACTTAAAGTAGAAATAAAATATAAGATATCCGTGCCAGTTTTCCTTTAAGCGACAAAAACAATTAAAAAAATCACATATTCAGAGCATAACACCAGAACCAGGCGATATATGCAAAAAAAAAAAAAACTCAGTTACTCAACGGAGCTAATGCTTCCTGTTTAACTCGAATAAAGAAAACACTCGAAAATAAATGTCACAGCAGCTAGACGCTGTACAGTCAGATCACAGCCTGTCACAGCTCATTTGTCACAAAACGCCCAGTTTCATATCTCTTGTATTCCACACCCGAAGAAATAGTGAGAAGAACTATTGTAGTCAGACTACCACTCAGTGTAAACCAGGGGGTACCACTTTTAGCTGTGGTCACTTATAAATATATAAGCACACATCAATGACTACAAAGAAGAACGGGGGGCCGAAAAATAAAATCCTGTTTCACCTGAGAGTATATTGACAGTCAATATTATCTTTACTAAATTGTCCATTTGTGGTCTACACAATAAAGTATTTCTGACAAAGGAAGCAAGTCGCAGCACGGTTTTGCACTGCTAGCTGCGTGTTTAGCCACCGATCATTATAATCGTTTGACATTTTATACGTCTTGCTGTGTCAACTTTTATAGAATTAAACTTGATTGTGTAATCCGTTTTGGACACGGGGCTTACAAGATATCTGATAAAGATCACACATGACATTCCAGTAAATTTCAAGACGTTTTTGTTGTTGTTGTTGTTATTTTTGTTATGTTGATCTGAAAAAAAAAACAACAACAACAACAACAACAAAAACAATAGGTCGCTGATATCGGAAAACTCTACGTTATCGATGGTTACGGATACCTGAGCCGTTTTCGTGAAAAGTTAGTAATAAAACAGAAGAAGAAATCAACAGCAGATGATTCTTATTAAGATGTTCGTGTCTTCCACAAATAGCCGATCATTTATTACCACTATATATTTTATACCAGTGTAAGGGAGTAAAATAAATAAAAAAAGAAAACAGGGCGAAAAAAAAAGAAAACGAAAACGTTATAGGATAATTACAGTATAATCATGACATTCTGGCGTATAATGAACGTAATATACCTCCTACCTAGAGAGATATAAAGTTATCAGTTTCAATAAACAGTCGAGTATTTAAAAGGGATGTAGTAACGACGGGTGAATTTGTTTGTCAGCTGAAAGCTTACACTGTTTGTTCTTAAATAACGCAGATGTTTTGTCACGAAACGCGTTTGCTTGTAAGGTTTGATAAGCGAGAGGAAATGTGGCCGATAGTGCGTGAAATGAAAGACCAGACTTACAGTTATTTGTAGGCTTAAAACGTCTGTGATTTAAATTTGCTGTAGAAATTGACCATGAGACTGTTATGTACACATAGAGGCAATTTTAAAAACTATTATAATTTTTATTTCTCCTTCGTTCTTTCTCTCCAGTCCCTCTTTTCCATACTACTACTACTACTCATACTAATACTACTGTTACTACTATCTTTACTACCACTGCCTCTGCTACTACTACAACGACGTTAACTATTAACTCTATTATTACTTTTATCATTGACAACAACTACTAAATTTATTACTTTATCTCGTTCTCTCTTCCAATTAGCTGATGTTGTACATATAAAATGAAATAACATTGAAAATATCTGGATTATATCAGTAACATCAGTTAGTAAAATTAATTATAACAAACGAAAAATAAAGATATATAAACTATTTAAAAAAATAAACTTGAAACACAGAAACATTTATTTCAGTTCAACTCATTAACTATTTAGAAATTTGGCGAAATAATAATTAAAATAAATAATTAAATCACAAACAATGCGTTTTGCTATATTTACATATATGTACGAGAGAGAGAGAGAGAGAGAGAGAGAGAGAGAGAGAGAGAGAGAGAGAGAGAGAGAAAACAAAAACAAGATATGGCTATTTACCAGTCTGTATATTAAAATGAAATCACACAATCAGAGTAATTCAATTCTTGTAATATTCTGCCAGATATTATTAGTTTTTATTAACTGGTTGCGGTTTCGGTGTTGGTTGTTAATATCCTTAAATCTTGTTTTCTTTGACAGCTTAATTTCTTTTTGCACCGAGACATAATTAAATTATAATGTATTCCAGACACACTATACTTCAATTTATATCGACTTCTGGTTTCATATTTAAATTTATATTTAATAAATATTCTACAGTGTATCCACAGCTGGCAGTATCTCAACGGTAAAGCACAGTTTGAATTTTAAAAGACTGCGGTTTGGTGTGCCCAGTTCATTGTTTATTAGAAAGTGATTTTTGTGAGATTTCCTGTTATTTGAAAACAAAAGGAGTAGCTCAGATAATGACGACAGTGGTTTTCCATTCTCAGTATCATCGTCTCTGAAAGCTAACTGCTATTAATCAATATTAAAATATCATTAAAAAAAAAAAAAATAATAATAATATATATATATATATATTGATTCATTTCTAGTAATGTAGCAAATTTAAAGTTAATTTAATTTTATTATTATAGGGGTTGGTGTCTTTTGTGGGGGAAAAAAAAGAAAAGAAAAAAAGAAAAGCCAAAACAATAATAAAATACAACAAAAAGACTACAAAAGGCTTATTTATGTACGTATGTCTATGTAAGTAAGTACGTATGTATATTTGTATCTGTGTATGGATGTATGTGTGTATGATGTATATGTGCATGTGTGCGAGTGTGTCTGTGAAACTCAAAACCACCTTAGTCCTAATTTGATTCTCCCTTATCACTTAATATTTCTTAAAGCAAAAACAAAAAACAAAAAATAAAAAATAAAAAAATAAAAACAGACAAAAATTAAACTACAGAATATCAAGGTACAGGGTATATATGATATTTAAAATAAATTTGCATTATATAACATTACAGTTTTATAGATACCATTCGTATGCAAATTTGTTTGTATGATACCCAGTAGTTTATTCGTTTTTATCGAATTTGAACTGTTCTTTGTATGACGCTTTGCTAGTCATCTAAAAATAATAATGAATCACACAGCGGAAACCTTTTCCTTTTTCTTCTGCTGGAAAATCTTTATCGACATTTTTGAGGCAATGTAATTGTAAACTAAAAATTTGTTCAATATTTAGAACATCAAGAAACACTCAAAAATCCGGATTAACAACAAGAGCAATCACATGTATTAAAAAAAAAAAAAAAAAAAAAAAAAAAAAAAAAAAAATGAGAACAGTCACAAAACGTAAATAGGCCAGGGCTATGAGAAACTTTAAATATCTGTTTTCTCCTAAAACATATTGAGTTCATTGATTGATGTAAATAAAACATAATATGCTCGTTATAAAATTTATAATAAGCATTGTCTGCTTAACAATTTTGCTTTACATAATATTGCGTTTGAAACCGAAATAGAGCATGGACTGTGCAGTACAGGAACTGAACGACGCAATTTTTAAAAATTATATATAAACCTTTTCCTTTTAAAAAAAACCCAACAAACAATCAAATTAATTATTTTGGAGAACAACTCGTAATCGATATGACTGAGCATCGAATAATAATAAGAATAATAATATCGACTATTTTTGTTTATCTGGTAATATTTTTTTTGTTATTAAGGCTTTTTTGTTTTTCTTTATTTATTTTCATTTATTTTTACTTCTTATCTTTTTTGTGGTTGGTTTGTGTGTTGTGTGTGTATATGTGTGTGTGTGTGTGTGTGTGTGTGTGTGTGTGTGTGTGTGTGTGTGTGTGTGTGTGTGTGTGTGTGTGTGTGTGTGTACACATATATAGTTTTCTTATCTTATCTGCCTGTCTGACTACCTGCCTATAGCTGTATAAATACACAAGCACAAATACACACAGATCCAAATACAGTGAATTAATTAATAAACGAAAGACTGAATAAATATTCTTATGATCTCCACTGATTAGAAAAAGCCTATTCAGAACTTACAAAACGAGAAAGAAAAGAAGAAGAAAACAAATCTTGGAAACTGGAGTTACTTCCCTTCACCTATGAATATTTCCATGTGCTAGTTATTTGTGTCTATGTGTATGTCTGTGTGTGTGTGTGGTGGTGGTGGTGGTGGTGGTGGTGGTGGTGGTGTGTGTGTGTGTTTTTTTTTCTTCAAATTTCTAAATATACTGTATTATATCTATATATCTCATTTATGACGTTATTTTGTTTTACTCAAAATACTTATTGTATGCAGTAATCAACGCACGCACTCATGTATGCATATTTTCATATAATCTGAAACAAATTCCTAGCTATGTATGTATGTATGAATGCATGTATGTATGTGTGTATGTATGTATGTATGTATGTATGAATGCATGTATGTGTGTATGTATGTATGTATGTATGTATGAATGCATGTATGTATGTATGTATGTATGTATGTATGTATGTATGTATGTATGTATGTATGTATGTATGTATGTATGTGTATATATATGTATATGTATGGACATGGGTCTGTCTATCATTAATAATCACATATCCGTACGAGTGAAAGTCTGTATTATATACATATTTCTCTGTTTAGACAACCACAGTAATGAGAATATACATATTTAAAATTATCATTGTAAATACAATAAAAGTACAGTAAAAGTATATATGTCTGTTTATAAACATATGTATGTATGCATCTATATCGTCTGTCTGTCGGTCTGTCACAGGTGTTTGTATTATATATACAGTGGTACCTCGCCCGGTCGATGTTTCGTATTCAGTTGCGAGGCAAAATCCGAGTTACGAGCGAGCTTCAGATACACCGCCACTAGCTGGCGCAAACGAACAATACAACGTCGGCCCAGAATCCCGTGTCTCACTCGTTTACTTCACGTGTTTATCGCCGATGAAGCATCTCTGTTGTTTTGTGCAGTATTTTGCCAAATTTATTTTTCTGACCATGGATCATAAGAAAGTGAGAACAAAGGACAGTGCTGAGAAGAAGAAGCGGATGATATCCATTGAAATAAACCATGAACTCATAGAAAAACATGAGCGAGGTGTGCGTGTAGTCGACTTGGCTAGGCAGTAGAAACGTAGTACTTTTACGATATGAACCATACTGAAACAGAAGTCGATAAAGGCTGTAACTCCAGCCAAAGGCGTTAAAATAATTTGTCTGATCTGCAAGATAAATACACTTTACAAAACCAGTTTATTTCTTTACATTCTCTTTTATTTTATTTTTATACAATATTTGTCATTTATAAATACATTTTTCTTATTTATAAACACGTTACAAAACAAAAAAAATGGGGTTTTTTTTGGGGAAGGCTAGAACGAATTAATGGTATTTCTGTTAATTTCAGTTTAGAAAACTGATTTGATATACGATCAAACTGAGTTAGTAGCTCGGTCACCGAACGAATTAAACTCGTAAGTCAAGGCACCGCCGCACACACACACACACACACACACACACACACACACACACACACATATTTATTTATATATATCTTTGTGCAGACAATCGCTGAAGTGAAAACATTTAACGTTCTCACTAAATGAAAAGACGGGTTCAGAGAAGAATGTTTCTGTAACAGCCTTAACGAAGTCTTGTCGTCTGCTCGATTCCGTCTGACACGACGGCACGTGCTGGTGTGAGGCGAAGACGAGCCGCGCTTGTTCCAGCTGACAACATGTCTGGTTGGCAGTGGCATGTACGGAAGAAGAAGAATCCTTATCAACGAAAATATTGACATCTTTACAAACGTATCGCGGACGCCACGTCACTTGATTTGACGTTAACATGAAATTGTAAACTGGTTTGTTTGAAGAGGCACGCCAAGGGACGGAACGTCATGCGAGGGAAGCGAGCGATACGTCAGCGGAGTTAAACCAGTTGTAACAGAAGTGTTTATACGTACGTGATGGTTGCGTAATTTGTAAAGAAATCTGTCGCTGAAACGTTTTTAACGGTCCGTTTCAACAGTCAGCTGAGAAATTCAACTGTTTGTTATTTTAATGTTTTAACAGGAATGTTTAGACGTACGTGATGGTTACTTGATTGTAAAGAAATCTATCGCGTGATGGGTTTTTGTTTTGTTTTTTTAACAATTTCGTTTGAAGAATCAGTTGAGAAATTTACTACTTGTTATTTTAATATTTGAAGTCAGTAAATATATTAGCGCGCGCACATACACACACACACACACACACACACACACACACGCACGCAGATACAAAGAGAAGTAATGTATCTAAAAATGTATTAAATATTTGATGAACAGCATATTTTTGATACTAGCCGTTATTTCGAATCAGTCAGTTATCTTGATATCAACGTATGAAAGAGGAACCCTACTGCCACCAACTCACAGAACTGCTTTTAGCAGCACTTTCCCATGGACAGAAAAAATGTAGAAGACATAAACCATTTTATAAACGATTCATCAAACACTGGCTAGAAAGGAAAACTGATCAACCCGCTTCTTTAAAGGGACTGATCTCGAAACCTTTCGCGCCTCACGACGCCGTTTTATCACTGACCGAGAGCAAAGTCATCTTTTTACAAGTCTTTTTAAAGAAGACTATTAAAAAAAAAAAAAAAAAAAAAAAAAAATAAAAAAAAAACATTTTAAAAAATATAAAATTAAATTTAGAAAAAGAGAGATAAATATCTGGCTTTGCACATAAACACGTTCCGAGTAGCAGATCCCTGTAAACATCTTCTTGACGTAAGCAGGTTTTGATTTATTTCCCAAGACACACAAACTTATTTCCATGCAGTTTGTTGTTTGGTTTTTTTTTCCCCTCTTTATCCCGCTGCTAAAAGTTTAATGACAAACATTCTAAAATGGAAATACACACACAAAAAACTTGGAATTAGAAAAATATTATAGTGATTGTAACAACAATGGTCACTGTGAAAGATCAAATAGGTCCGGGTTTTTTTCACATTCTAATTTCCTTTTGAGACCGTCTAAAGATACAAACATCTGGAGAAAAGGAGGGACAGAGATATGAGGAAAGAATGGCAGAGAGAAGAAAGAGAAGCACTTGTACATTGTCACTCAGATCAATACAGTTGTCATGGAGTCTGATACTGACACAAAATATTCTTGAACACTGCCATAATCATATAGAGAATACCGTCAGCAACAACAACTACAACCTCTTTCAGTCATATCCATAGCAGCAAATATTTCGCCTGGTTATTTATATTCATACACACACACACACACACACACACACACACACAATACGCACATACGTATTTAGATGGTGAAGGGTAATGGTGTTTATTGTTATTTAAAATGAAGCGGGAATGACTAACACATAATCGTTATTTATATCAAAGATATAAAAGACGTTAATTAGGAATTGTACGGTAAGAGATAAAGTAATATCGATGATCGCTAATAAACAGACTGTACAGTGTAAGTAATGCTTTTATTAGGAATAAAATTAGCTTTGTTTAATAACTAGTCCGTAAAGAAGTTTCATTTCAGATCTATCAGCGTCACAAAGGATACTTTATCATGTTTGTGAATGTTATTGATAATCAGAATTGATAATCGTATTCATTTCATCCAGGCAGCTGATCCTGAATTTTAACGATATAGACGCGTGGAAGCGAGAACTACAGATAGACATATAAACAGAAAACACACAGAGAGAGAGAGAGAGAGAGAGAGAGAGAGAGAGAGAGAGAGAGAGAGAGAGAGAGAGAGAGAGAGAGAGAGAGAGAGAGAGAGAGAGAGAGAGAGAGAGAGAGAGAGAGTACTTGAATACACAACATAATTCCAAACTGATAAAGTACAGACATTTGTTTCTCTATCTTTAGACAAAACTTGACTCACTGAAGCTCGCCGTTGGGTCTGAATCCATAGGCCCTGTGAGTTATCTCCGTAGGGTCACTTGAGAGGTATCAAAGAAAAACGACCGATAGTAATTTTTGACTTCCAGTAGCCACAATTAGAAGCATGTGTAAAGATGTCGTTAAACGTCTCTCTTTTTTCTACCTTTCTTTGATGTTCTTCGTCGCTGCAGCGAGGGTTTCTAAAATAAGTGTTTTCTGTCAGTCAGTGCTCGGTATCAAAATAAACAGTAAAATGGAAACCTAACGTCATTTTCTGTTTGTTTTTTTTTTTTCGTTTCTCTTTCTCGTTTCTCTATTTCACACTCAGTGTGTATTTTTTTTGTTTGTTTGTTTGTTTTGTATATCTTTGACGTTGTTGTCACTAACTCTTCAGTCTCTCCTTTCGTTCTCCATTTTTTTTCTCTGTTTTCTCTCTGGCTCTCTCTCCGTTTTTCGGTCACACAAACATGCACCCATTATCATTATACTTTATAAGGTTGACTTTATGCTTTCTTCACTCATAACGTCTGAAAATCAATAACTCTTTCCCTGACTCTCTCTAACCAATATATATATATATGTAATATCGACAGTAAGAAAAATAACATATATATATATATATATATATATGTAATATCGACAGTAAGAAAAATAACAAAAACAACAAGATTATGTACAAAAATAAATAAACTACACACCTAACTTAACTTGATTCTTTATGCAGTTGTTTACTATTTATATTAATAAATATCGATATCTTGTTTTATTATTTACAAACTCTCTCTCTCTCTCTCTCTCTCTCTCTCTCTCTCTCTCTCTCTCTCTCTCTCTCTCTCTCTCTCTCTCTCTCTCTCTCTCTCTCTCTCTCTCTCTCTCTCTCTCTCTCTCTCTCTCTCTCTCTCTCTCTCTCTCTCTCAGTCTCACCCTTTCTCTAAGTAGTTGCATGGTCTCGCCATCTGTTTATATATTCATTATGTTTACACAACTGATTTAGAGGTAGCAGACATTCCAGTCACGTGCACGTCTTGCTTTTAATAATTACCGGTAGGCGCCCTAATAAAATCAATTTTCTTCACACAAAACGGCTGACATGTATGTATGAAGTGAGGCAATTGTCTGACTCTCCAGACCTATATCACAGAATGTTTTGATTAAGAAATACACATCAAGCGTTTGTGTATATTATGTTGTGTTACGTTATGGTATGTTATGTTTTGATATGTTATATGCGTATCATAGTTGGATCATACTTTAGATTATGTGTTACCGAAATTATAATTTAAAATTATAAATTTTACAGGATATATCTGAGAGAGAGAGAGAGAGAGAGAGAGAGAGAGAGAGAGAGAGAGAGAGACAGACAGAGAAGACAGACAGAGATAGAGAGAGATAGATAGATAGATAGAGAGAGACAGAGAGACAGAGAAAGAGAGAGACAGAGAGAGAGACAGATAGAGAGAGAGATATAGATAGATAGATAGATAGATAGATAGATAGAGAGAGACAGACAGAGAGAGAGACAGAGAGAGAGAGATATCGGTAGAGAGAGACAGAGAGAGAGAGAGAGAGAGAGAGAGAGAGAGAGAGAGAGAGAGAGAGAGAGAGAGAGAGACAGAGAGAGAGAGAGAGAGAGACAGAGAGAGAGAGAGACAGAGAGACAGAGAGAGAGAGAGAGAGAGAGAGAGAGAGAGAGAGAGAGAGAGAGAGAGAGAGAGAGAGAGAGAGAGAGAGAGAGAGAGAGAGAGAGAGAGAGAGAGAGAGAGAGAGAGAGAGAGAGAGAGAGAGAGAGAGAGAGAGAGAGAGAGAGAGAGACTGTTTATTGTGAACTGTTTCAATCTGATGCGTACATCAGTGCTACTAAATACATTTACTTGTCTTCATTCACGTATTAGTAGATTAGTAGGATATTTGAATGCAGATTTTAATTTCAAAGTGAATGAATCCAGGACTGTTGGCACATCAACTTCAGTGTATGTATGCAGTTTTTATTGTTGATCTGAGATAGCTTTTCAGATGTCTGTATCCTCTGATTCTCATCACGAATCCAGCGTTTGTTACTGGAAGAGTGGACAGCAGTCGCAGCATGAAGCGGGGACTGAAAAAATTCTGGGTGCAGCACCTCAACTCACTATTTAACACACCAACGATAACATTCTGATTGGGACTCATTCACAGCATTGACAAACCTTGAACACCATTTGGGAGATTTTTGTGCTACAAGCACTAGCCTATCATGGATAAGATGCGAATTCTTGAAGCGACTGCTAAATTCAACAAGCAGAAAAATAGTCCAGAAATGACAGTGAAATCCTCTTCAAACTTGCTGGTTCTGTCTAAATTTTTGCAGTTCTTGGCATTGCTATCTCTTCCCCTGTGCTTGTCGCCAAGCTGTTAAGCTTACATCCAGTTCAGCTCTAATATGACTGTCTACTTCATCGACCTTCTCCTTAGTCCTCGGCACTTTGTTAGGGCATCACATCCCACTGGTTGCTGTTATCGTTGTCAACTATTCAGCGGCAGACATAGGTGAACAGCGATGTCAGTGTCTCAAATTCGCCAATATTATTATTATTATTATTATTATTATTATTATTATTTTATATTTATATTTATATTTATATTATAATTATGAATTCTAATATTAAGCTTATTATGTATATACCTATTCTTCCTCTGATGCATACGCACATACATCAACTGTCTTTCGTATACGCATACGCAGGTATATATATATACCCACTCCTCCTTTCACATTCGTATACATACCCACTCTCTCTAACGAACATATAGATATGCGCGTTCTCTCTCACCCACAAACAAACATACCCACACTCTCTCATGCACACTCTCTTTCACACACTACGTGTGTATACCTGTACTCTTTCTGATGCATGCACAGACACATCGACGCTCTTTCGCACACAAATACACAGTCTATATCATGCGTTAAAAAATAATTTTAAGAACATTTTTATTTCAACATTTTACATAATCGTTATACAAATTACAGATTTGGTCTATGGAAACGAGATATTTTAGAAGAAAAAAACAAACAAATAAAAGTTCGAAATTAATGATAAATAATTTAATTTTGTATTCATTTTTTTTTTTTTTAAATTATTTTAAACACGCACAGATATACACTCATGCACGAACGTTAGTAAAAATATGACTTACAAGGAAGGCGGATCACTAATACAAAAGAGTTTTGGAATACCTACTACTTACCTTTGTTGGTTTTGTCAGTTCGGCTAGTAAGGAAAAAAAAAAACTTTTGATTTGCTTTGATCCTCTGGAATTTAGCGTCCTCATCGGACACTGTTTTTGTATCTTGCTCGCCGTTTTCACTCAAGATATCAAATTGTTTTTTTGTTGTTTTTCACCGCGATTTTATAAGCTAAAGGGAACAATCATATTTCCTGTGACACACTGGCAGTGAGGGTTACCAGGCAGATTTTTTTTTATTATCAATCGATGTATTTGAATGAGGGAGACAAGAGGGTCCACACATGTGAATATCAGTTTTATTTCTTTATTTAATTATTTATTTATTTATTTATTTATTTATTTATTTATTTATTTATTTATTTATTTATTTATTTATTTATTTATTATTATTATTATTATTATTATTATTATTATTATTATTATTATTATTATTTTATCCAGGATGTGTTCCATGCAAGTGTGAAAACTTCCATAATCTGCCACTGTGGATGTATGTATGTATTGTGTGTTTGTTCGTAGGTCTCTGTTTGTGTCTGAATTATCTATGTATGTATGCATGCATGCATGCATAATTATATTCTAGCAGATATACCGGCTTCAATTTAATTATTATTTATTTATGTAGCACTTAATCAGATATTCATTGACTGGTCAGCGACACTATCGGCACGTGCACTAACACGTGCCATTATTTCCAACGTAAATCCAGTGTTGAAGATTAATGTCCTGTGAACCGATATGGTTTACGAGTTAAAAAAAACCAGAACAAGATCCTTGTTTTATTTCAGTTTTTAAACATCGACAATCTCGACGTTAGTCAAACTCTGACTTTTTATTTAATACCAAAACACATGCATTGGATGAGCGGTGAGAGATAAAAAAAAAAAAAAAAAAAAAAAAAAAAAAAAAAAAAAGAATGAAAAACGTCATAAAAGCTACAGACAGTACATAAAATGGAATAACTTAATCATTAACACGTGTATTGATCACAGTAATAAATACCTCTACCGGAAGAATCTGTTCCGCTATCGTCCACGACATTTTGATGTTTTGACGGATGAAAGCTCGGCGAACGCTTGTATTTGTGTTTTAATTATCACTTATTGGCTTCGGCATCACAATTAGGGGAGACAGTGCTATTCGACTGTGTCACAGAGAATTGCATAAGAAATATAGATTTTTGTTTTCATGCCCGATGATTTTTATTTCGTTTTTTGAAATGAAGAGATTGCATGCAGAAGACATCTAACAGAGAGTAAAATAAACTTTAATAATAACAAAAAAAAAAAAAAAAAAACTCAACAACAATAATACTATATATAATAATAATAATAATATTTATAATAATAATAACTGCAGCAACAACAACAACAACAACATCAATAACAATAACAATAATCATAATAATCATTTTTTTTTTTTTCTCTCTCTCTCTCTCTCTCTCTCTCTCTCTCTCTCTCTCTCTCTCTCTCTCTCTCTCTCTCTCTCTCTCTCTCTCTCTCTCTCTCTCTCTCTCTCTCTCTCTCTCTCTCTCTCTCCAGAATGTTCCAAAAACAATTGATATACAGACAAAGATGCTAACCAAGACTTCACAACTGTAACGTCATGGATAGTGTGAACATCTTAAAATATACTACATCAAATTTCTAACAGACTAAAACAAATGTAGCATTTTAACTAAGTCGTAGAATACCAATTACATCTCCTCATCATCCAAAATTCCAATCATCATTGTATATTAATCTGTGTGTACATTCACCATGTTAATGTACAATTAATAAAGACAGATTTATGGGAACATTTAGTGCTATATCATTTGTCATTTAGTTTATCTGATTTTAAAGTAAAGTTCTGGATTAGACAGCTATATAGATAAACTGTATACACACAGACATACATACATACGTATATATATATATATATATATATATATATATATACAGAGAGAGAGAGAGAGAGAGAGAGAGAGAGAGAGAGAGAGAGAGAGAGAAGAGAGAGAGAGAGACATAGAGAGAAGTGTATATAAACGTGTATATATATATATACTTTTTAATGAAACATTTTATCAGCAGACAGGTCGTAATTGTAAAAACTGACTAGCGAATATGATTAATTCATTAAAATTAATCTAACAAATATATACCTCTAGTGAGCCGCTATTCATGATGATGTATACGTCAGCAAAATGGTTTCGTAAATTCGAGCCCATTAAAGCGTTTTGCAGTTTTCTGTTTGAAAGCGACTTAACCAGAGAAACATCTCTATCGGAAAATAGAGTTTTGCTGTACAGTTACATAATATATATTAGACCTCTTTTATCTTTATATGTAGCAGTCACGCTATTTCGATCATTCTGTTTTTGTCTGTTGTCAATAATTATTAGTTAATACTTATGTACTTACTTCATTACTATAAATATTTCTCAGAAGTCATTATATAATTATCATCATATGCATTACATATTCGTCTATATAGTTAAAAAAAAAATCAAAAAATCAAAAAAAAAAAAATCGGCCACATACGTAGCTGGTAATAACGAAACAAATTAATGAACGTAACCTACCAATTTCTGATTCATTAGACGCGTTTATCGTACACTAAATTGCGTATCTTGCTGGTAATTTTTCGTTAATGAAAATATTTAGCGAGCGTATCATAAGCTATTCGAAATTTGATTAGTACACACATCCCAGTATAGCTGCCAATTCCTGTGATTAACCGGCAGTAGATAATAAAGGCGCGTATTAAAAGGCTGTCTATAGCATCCGTGGTGGTATTAAATGGTTTCTTTGGCAAAACGAAGGGAGATATTAATCATCCATAAGATCATGGTGTTTACGCGATTGGAAAATCAAAGTAAATTCCGCTAAAATAATTTGTACCGTATTCCATTATAGCTTATCATTTCTGCATGACACCCCAGAATAACTTGTTAAACTGCACAACACTCCAAAATACTTGTTACAGAGTATCATATTATACTGTATTACACTTCACGTATTCTCAGACTATTCTACGTAATATTCGATTATCGATTTAAACTACATTATTACAGTCTCGTCATTACATCATAATTGTATGTAGCATTCATCATTCACTGTCAAATACCATGGCTTGCAAACATTACGTAAGGAAATAGTTTAGCATTATACATCACTCCAGTTCACTACTTGGTAACATCGGCGTTCTCCTTCGCTAAGCCGTTGCTCGTTTGAATTATTTCTTTGCCGCGCAATTAGAAAGACAAGCAGCGGACGATGTTTTCAGTCAAAGGCGCCAGCTTAGCAAATCCCCTGATTTAACTGACAGTCCACGATGTTTGGGTTGCTTGGCTTGTTTACGATGGTCCCGACACCAATTAATCCGGCCGTTAACAAGCTGCAAGTGAAACGAAGTGGGTTAAAGATGATTGTGACTATTAAATAAAACTCCATCTTCTGTAAATAAAGCTGTTGTGTTAATCTGGACAGAAATTACGCAGGTTTAATTAGAAAGAGTGTGGCAGAATAAATATTATGATTGCTAAAATACGCTTCGGTTTCTGTTTTTACTCACTGACTGAAGACAAGGATACGTCTGGGCTCTCTTGGAGCATTCTAGCATGTGTTAACAGCATCTGCACAGAACTGAAATAGGTTGATTTATACCGCCAAACCTTCTCTGCTATGTAAACTGACTCTCTAACAATCTAACGGTGTCCAGGGCAGACACGCTTGTGGATATGCTGTGTTTTTTATTATCAGCTTGAATGAACCGATCAGCAGTTGGATCTGGAATAGGCTTCGGTATTAGATTTTAAGTCGATCTAAGCAGACAAAAGCATTATTACGCTTTGGTTGTTTCAAATAAGATATATTGCGGGCCGGGCTTTTGTATAAAGTTTTTAGTTTATATAATTAGACTACAACGTCACGTTGTTGTCCGGTTTGTTAGTGCCACGTCTACACAGAATAAGAAGAAAATTACAAAATCTACTGCTCCAAAGCGTTCGAACGAGAAAGCTTGCTTCAGTGTTTAGACTGGCTAAGTATGTAACATTTTCAGAATATTCTCATCATGGTGACATTTTTGCTATTTCCCTTTCCACTCTGATGAAAAGTCCTTTATGTTAACAGATAAGAACAATCACAACGAATTAACAGATTCGAATTCTACTTTCATATTAACATCATTAATAACAGATTCTAACAATTTTAATAATAATAAAAAATATTGAAATTTCGTAAAACATGGATTTATTTATTAATTAATTCACTGATCGATTCATTGATTCATAAATTCATTAACGTACCCACTCACTCGTTAATTCATCGATTCAATCACTTGTTCATTCCAAAGCAACATACTGACAGTACTCGAACATTAAACTGACATTCAGTTACGTTCAAACACTCATCTGAATGTCGCAACTCTGGGACATTCTTAGAGTGCTTCCAAAAAAAAAAAAAAAAAATACCAGAAGAAAAAAAAAAGGTCTATAAACTATAGAAAACAAACAGTGTGTCATCCCAAGACAGCTGATTGGACAACACGTCTTGCAGGGTAAAGAGAAGATGAACAAGTAAATTAACATCTGTGATTAATATACAAACATCAGACAGCGCTAGTTGTAATCGTAGATGACGATTTGATATTGTACACCAACAGCGTTCACTGAAACCTAAAAATAATAACGCAAAAACAGTTGAAGGTTTTGAATACAATGATAGATTATTATGTTGAAATTTATTTACTTTCTGCAAAATATAGTTTGATTAATATATTATATACTCTATCTGTCTGTCTGTCTGTATGTCTGTCTCTCTCTCTCTCTCTCTCTCTCTCTCTCTCTCTGTCTCTCTCTCTCTATGTTTATGTGTGTGTGTGTGTGTGTGTAAATGATTGTTAGTTTTGTTGAATTTTAATAAATTAAAAACCATGACAATTATTTAATAAACCAATATTCAACATAAACATAAAAAGAAAAATAATTACAATTATTAAAATTCGCAGTATTCAATAAATAAATTAATAATTATAAATAAATAAATAAATAAATATATAAAATGACGATAAATTACATGTAATAAGTTAATTTACATAAATAAACTAGTAACTGGTTTTTATAAATTAAATTAATAAATTGAAATTGTTTTCCGAATATATTCGATTTTTCAAATAAACTCTGTTGAGCTAGGATTTCATGGTTTATGATTAGAAGATATATTGAGCAGAATAACATTACTAAAAACACAAACTAATACAATGCGATTAAAATGCATTATATAATACAAGAGATGTTAAGCTAGGAATTTTGTCAAACCATATGATCAATCTCAGTAATAAACGTTTAACAGCAATAAAGCAACAAGACAGTTTCTGTTTGAAGTTTATGAAACTAATGCATTTTTTTTTTTTTTTTTTTGACATTTTTAGCTTTTCAAAGTGGATTATAAAAAAAAATTAATAATAATAAACTCGTCTTTCGAATATTTTATTTAAAAAAAAAAAAAAAAAAAAAAAGAAGAAATAAAAAAGAAGGAAAATAAAAAAAGAAGAAAAAAACCCTATCGTATCGATTATCTTCATCGTCGTATTCTTTGTGTGTCACGCTTGGTGAACCTTACAGCATCTCGGTCTGTCCTTTGCCGGGTTCACGATAGTTTTCCGTTTTCTTCATCTCTGCTTCCATATCGACTAACTCTCAACTGAATTTTAATTGCGAAAAAAAATAATTAATTATAAAAATTAATGTCAGTTTGTGGAATATATATTTTTTTTATATATTTTTCAAGTAAATAATTTAAGCAATAATAATAATAATAATAATAATAATAATAATAATAATAATAATAATAATAATATAATTATCACTGTTGTCGTAGTCTTCTACAACAACAACAGAAACAGCAGGAACTGTAATATTAAACGAAAACCAAAATGCGATCGACCAAAGACCATTTATTTTAAAAGATCTTTATTTTGCATACAGAAACATCGTACAAAAACCTCAAACACTCGAGACGTCAGTTCGCACAGGAAACCAGATTTTGTGCACAGACAAAAGTTGTAGAGAGACACGAGCTCGATCATCGCATCAATTTCTACATCTTGTCCGAGTTTTAAAACAGGTCCACATCAGCTAGCACGAATTCTTCTCCATTTGAAGCAAATTTCACTTTCATCAACATGACTTCATTTCCCTCGTCAAATTACCAGACCTGTCATTTTGTACCAGCACATTTCCAGCAGGCGCACTTCACAAATAACACAACAAGTAGTACGGGGAAATGAGAAATATTTTTTTTTTTTTTTTTTTCATTTTTTTTTTCACCGTCGCCATTCTCGCCATTTACCTTGTTCTGAGAACTTCATTTCAGTTTTCACTTCGATTATACTTCAGCTAAATTTCCTGCTGTTTTCTGTGATAAGCTGTTTTATCCATCTGTCGCGCCAGAAGTAAACTTCAGGTTTTAGCCTCAGCAAAATCCGTTAATGAAATGTGAATTTGTATCTGTCTGTCTGTTTATGTATTATATATTTATCTGTCATTTTGTGATTAATATATGTTCTGTTTGTAATTCTGTGCTTATGTATGTATGTATGTATGTATGTATGTACGTATGTATGTATATATGTATGTATGTATGTGGGTATGTGTGTGTGTATATAAGTCTATGCATGTTATGTATGTATGTTTCATAATATTATCGTTAACTAAACATGAAACCATCAGTAACGACTTAGAATATATTTTTCCATAGATAAGACTTTAACAATCAGTTTGTATAAATGTAACAAAACATCCCAAAAGGTCAACAATTGTAACAAAACATTCGGAAAGGTTAACAACTGTGACAAAACATTCAGAAAGGTGAACAACTGTAACAAAACATTCAGAAAGGTCAATAACTGTAACAAAACATTCAGAAAGGTCAATAACTGTAACAAAACATTCAGAAAGGTTAACAACTGTAACAAAACATTCAGAAAGGTTAACAACTGTAACAAAACATTCAGAAAGGTCAATAACTGTAACAAAACATTCAGAAAGGTTAACAACTGTAACAAAACATTCAGAAAGGTTAACAACTGTAACAAAACATTCAGAAAGGTCAATAACTGTAACAAAAACATTCAGAAAGGTCAATAACTGTAACAAAACATTCAGAAAGGTCAACAACTGTGACAAAACATTCAGAAAGGTCAACAACTGTAACAAAACATTCAGAAAGGTCAATAACTGTAACAAAACATTCGAAAAGGTGAACAACTGTAACAAAACATTCAGAAAGGTCAATAACTGTAACAAAACATTCAGAAAGGTCAACAACTGTGACAAAACATTCAGAAAGGTCAACAACTGTAACAAAACATTCAGAAAGGTCAATAACTGTAACAAAACATTCGAAAAGGTGAACAACTGTAACAAAACATTCAGAAAGGTCAATAACTGTAACAAAACATTCAGAAAGGTCAACAATTGTAACAAAACATTCAGAAAGGTCGACAACTGTAACAAAACATTAAAAAATGTCAACGATTGTAAGAAAGCATTAAAAAAAGATCAACAACAGGTAACAAATCATTCAAAAAGTTAAACAACTGTAACAAAACATTCAAATAGGACAAACAAATGTTTAAAAACGCTGCAAAAAAAATTAAAGAAAAAGAAAAGCTGGGTCGTCAAGGCTAATTGCTTGTGATGGTGGAACAGACTTTGAACAGCTTGTTAGCTGCTTGTGATTCTCGTCCATTTCCTATGCGTTTTGGAGATGAACTTCAAGGAAAACAAAATTAGAATTAAGTGATTCTTTTTTTTTTTTTTTTTTTTGGCACACGATCAGTTTGTGCAATGAGTAGGTTCAGAAGTAAAACAATTGACGCTTAACGGAAATCAGTGGAATGATTTAGTCTTAACGATTGTTTTTTTTTTTTTTTTTTTTTTTTTCTTTCTGAAACAGATATAAAGCTGGTTCAGTGACAGAAATCGGATTTTAAGCAAAGCGTATCGAAATTGTATTTTTTTTTTGTTTTTTTAAAAGAACCTGGTTGAGGTTAACTTGACATTACAACCAAGAGTCTGTTAGTGTCTTTTCTGTTCTTGTTTTCATTTCATTGTTTCTCTTGTTTGTTTTGTTTCTTCTTTTTCTTCTCTTCCTCCTTCCTGTTCGTCTTTCCTTCTAATCATCATCACCATCATCATCGTTGTCGTCATCATCATTATTATAATATCATTATAAAAAATAGTATAACTTTCGGTCTTTAATTTTTACCTTATATCATATAATTTTATTTTACTCAGTTCAATATCATTATTTATTACACGTTTATTTAATATTTATTTATTTATTTATTTATCTGCTAACGATGTTTACTGTTCGTGATTCTTCGTTCTCTTCCTATTTATACTTGTGGGTGGGTTTTTTGGGGTTTTTTTTTTTTGTTATTTGTTCTTACTTTTTTTAAAATCATAAATATTTTTCGACAGCGTTATTTGAATTCTCCCTTCAAGATATTTAACGATTTCTGAAAAGGGGAATGATCGATGTTTTTACAAATCATTAATAAACCGATACAGGTGTCAGTGCAGTATATATTTACTAAAATTAATGAGGCGTTCTCGTACATCAATCTGTTATTACCGGTCTTTTGAGATCTGCGAATCCTTCTGATAATTATGTGTATTTTTCCACGATTTCCTAGACTACCCAGCCATTAGCCTTATTTAAGTATTTGTCAGCAATTACCGTTATTGACAGCAGACATATATGTTTTTCCCTTAAAATTAAATTTTTATTTATTCTGTGATCAGCATTTAGAGGGATGACGAAAGAAAACGGAAAAATTGTTTTTTTTTTAATTTGTTTTTTGGTTTTAGGACTGTGTAAAGCATTTGGAGCGTGAAGGCAGGAACAGGAGAAAAGATATGATTAATACGAATTAACAAATAAATCTATTTAGTTACGCAGGCATTCGTATAATGTAGATCTTATTGATTATTTTATGAAGGTTTCAGTTGTGTTCTTTTTGTTGTTGTTGTGTTGTTGTTGTTTTTTTTTTTTTTTTTTTATACCAAATTAGTTGAAATCTCAGTTTAGTTAAAGATTAAAAGTGTGTTGAATTCTTTTGCTATGAAGGATCAGTTTCTTCTTCTCATTCTTGCCATTACCTGATGTCAAGAAAATGATAAAGAAAAAATAGAGAGAGAGGATAAACATGTTTTCTTGTTTTTGAGAAAGTCTGTACAGACTGAGAAAAAAAAAAGATTGGAAATTAATTAAAATTGATTTTTAGCAGAAATGTTCCTGAAAACTGATTTACGCAGATGTGTGTATTATAATAACAAAACAAAAAATAATTAAAAAACATAAATAAATAACAAAAGCAAATAATAATAATAATAATAATAATAATAAATAATTAAATAAATAAAAAAAAAAAAAAAAAAAAAAAAAAAAAAAAAAACAATAATAATAACAAAAATAAAATGTTAGAAATTACACGCTAAATCTGATATAATACACCACCAGAAGCAAAGGCTACATCAATGTATAGATAGATAGAGAGCTAGATAGATAGATAGACAGACAGATAGATAGATAGATAGATAGATAGATAACAGATAGATAGATTATAAACAATGACAGAGTAACCACACTGCAGCTTTGACAGCAATCCAAACAAACACCAAGGTCATCTTGGACCTGTCATCTTACGAAGAATCGTAAAATCGGATGAAATATGCCCACTTAGTTTATATAAATAAAGTTGAAAAGTTGATTGTCAACGATACAAGGAAAATAAATCGCTCTCAGAGACTGACAAGAATCCACTGTACATCATGCGGACAACGGCACAATTGGTTCAAGGGGTTAGACACCGGACACGATGTGTTATCTGGTCGGCAGTTGGTCTCTAACCATGGGAAAGAGCGTCAGGAGGCGATTTTTGTTTTCTCTCTCCGTTTGAATGGCATCCCATTTCCTTCCATCTGAACCACAAAGGATGACCAACGCTTGCAAAAGGGATCAAGTGAATGAGGTCAGTCGAAATGTCAATACAACGGCACTTAGTAAAACCGTTCATTCTGTTACAATTTACCCAACCAAGTCCGAAGATGATTTGTTGCAAGTGGAAATATGGAAATCGCTACTGAGTGGATCTGAGACGGGGAGGAAGAGAAGTACATAAAAATAATATTTTAAAATAAGGAATATATGTGTATTTGTACTCATGCATGCATATGTGTGTGGGTGTATGAATGTATGTATGTATGTTTGTATGTATGTATGTATGTATGTATGTATGTATGTATGTATGTATGTATGTATGTATGTATGTATGTATGTATGTATGTATGTATGTGTGTGTTTGTCCCTGTGTGTGTGAATTTGGATTTGTATACAGTTTTGTCTTATACTGTTACAGAAAATCAGATAACATATCTGTTTTTATTCTCTCTCTCTCTCTCTCTCTCTCTCTCTCTCTCTCTCTCTCTCTCTCTCTCTCTCTCTCTCTCTCTCTCTCTCTCTCTCTCTCTCTCTCTCTAAGTACTTGCATATTCATAGATGTTAACATTGCCGTGGAATAAAAACGAAAATAAAATAACAATTTACGAGCCACTCAGAAATCATTACGCTGGCAATGAAGCTAGCGATACAAAGCATTCTAGTCACAAATATTCCTCACAAGATTATTTTTCAGCTGCTTTCGGAGATTGTAGCATTCATAGTTTTCTATTAACCGCAGAATGACCCTGCTCCGAACACTCAGCTATCACATCCATAGCTTATTCGTATATACATACAGCGGGGACTGTATATCAAAGTGGACCAATGGCTTTTTGATAAACCACTGCTTAGTGATGTCGTTTGGACCGTTTATTATTCGGTTACCGACTTAGTTTCCCAGTGAAGAATTTGGGTCGGTTGTGGGTGCGGAGTACTTATGGATAACATAATCGTAAAATAATTTTACAAAGGGTAGAGATGTCAGTTAACACATAGCAGTTTGATATTTCTAAATCGTGTTGTTACTGAGACGTATCGTTTTGTTTGATTGAAAAATGATGACGATTTTCATGCGCGAGAAAAGCAGAAACGAGAACAACAGTAAGAGTAGCAGCAACAATAATAACAAAAATAATAATAATAATTTTATTATTATAATAATACTGATGTTAACGATGATGACGATGACGATGTTAACATAACCACCATCCTTATAAATTATTCTATTATTGCTGCTGCAGTAGAAACTATTTATTACTGTTTTAGATTTCAATTCGACACTGCAGAAGCTTTTTTTTGAATGATTATATATAATCAGTTACTTTTTAATTTTAACACTTTTGTATTCATTTAACTCTGATTTTATTTACACCACTAGACAGCATTCTGCTTTTAGCATGGCGTAAAATGAACAGCAATCGTTTGAGAATTCTTGTTTTAAATGCTCACATCTGAATGTATCGCAAACACCTCTGCACGCCTCTACGCGAACATTCACGCAACTTACCCCTGTCACATACATCTCCGTAAAGAAAGTGGCTACGTCACGAAGTGGTGTTCTGCATAAACCATGAGATAATATATTGCCCACTCGTTTGACTCGGCCAATTATTTCGGCCTACTTTGTAGGTAAATCTGTAGCCGATAATAAGGAAATTAGCCGAAACACTTAAGTGACCGACTACCATTTAGAGGCGAATCGGCTGCCAAACGTCCACGCCACCATTACGCAGGAATATATCAGAAGTGTAATAACTGGGAAAGAAGGTTGTTAGACGGTTAATGCTCCAAAACCGTCGCAGCGAAATACTCCCACATTAAGAGAAACAAAGTACCAGTCTCTGTCTGTGTCTTTGTGTGTCTGTCGTATGTGCACTTTTACGCATTTGTGTTAGAATTTGTAAGTTTGTCATATGTGCACTCTTGTGTATTTTTGTATGTGTATTTATGTCGTGCGTTTGTGTTATGTATATTAAGTATGTGCGTATGTACGTAAGCATATATCAGTCTATCGTATCTTTCTACCTATATCTATCTATCTATCTATCTATCTATCTATCTATCTATCTATCTATCTATCTATCTATCTATCTATCTATCTATCTATCTATCTATCTATCTATCTATCTATCTATCTATCTATCTATATATCTATCTATCTACCTGTCGGTCTGTCTGTCGGTCTGTCTCCTTTGTCTGTTTATAATATATCGGTAAATATCTGTTAAAAAACCCATACAAACAAAACAAAACAAAACAAAACAAAAACTCAGACAAGTAATGTCAGCTATTAAATGATCTTATTTTGCCTTCGACTCACAGTAAATTAATTAGTTAACATTTTCTTTTTCTTCTTCTTTTTTTTTAAAACATAAAAAGATAAACCCTTTAAGAATTTACTGATCTATCAGTAATTCCTGGTAAATACAGATAACTAATTTTTTAGACGTCATTCTTGACTTCTATTCCCTTGTATTTACTGTAGTCAGAGAAAAAACTGTAAAAAAGAAAGAAAGCTAATACCAATAAAGAATGTAATCCACAGCCATCCAATTAATTTATATATCCACACACACACATATGAGAACTGAAAATAACTTTTTCATAAATAACAGAAATAATCGTTATGTATATAATAAGCTAAAGTCTCTAACATTTGTCCATAATATTTCAAAAATGAATTCGGTTATCAGTTTTGGTTGTATTACATTTACTTGTTGAACATCATTATTTTAAAATTATAGACATTAATATATCGTTTCTGTATGACTCTCTGCAAGCTTACATGGCTTTTTGTCTCTATTTCTTTCTACATGCTATTAATCTGTCTGTGTATTTATATACATATCAGCGTAAATATTTATATGTTTTTCTATCAGTATTAAGTAAAGTTAATCTTTTTTTTTAGGTAAGGAAATGATATTAAACAGAAATATGCAAAATGTATCGATCCTTTAGAGAAAGTGGTGAGCAAACGAATGTAAAGACAGATGAACAGAGAGTCGGTTGGAATGTATAAACAACAGTTTCGTATATAATGAATGACATGGTGTGGGATTATACAAGACAAAATGCATTTTTCATAGTATAAGAATAAAAAACAACAACAGAATAAAACAAAAACAAACAGTGTTCGTATTTATTAATTAATTTTACAATACAAACATTTATACACATACAGAAACGCACACACATACACACACACGCTCGCACATCTATACTTTCTTTCTGGATCAGTATGATTATTTGCTGGCATTATTATTGATACAACAAAAAGAAATTTGAGATGAAATATAGCATGGACATGCATAGACATATAGGCAGACTCATACACGCAAAACTGTTCTAATATACTGTGTCCATAATATACATCGATATCTTTGTTTATTGTATTATAAGAGGAAAGTGAAATCGGTTTTGCTTAAATAATGAAAGATGCCATAAACCAACAGCTGAGATGAAAGATGCAAGGCAGAATGCTTCGACTTTCTTGTTTATTAATTCACTCATTAGCTATTAATAGAGGTAGCAGTGGGCAACAGAATTACAAACAGTTTTCTGTTTGCTTGTCTAAAATCGCAGTAATAACACGATTCATCAGAACGTTGAACCTCTGAGGGCCTGCGGCTTTTGGCTATCTGTTAATTGCAGTTTCTCGTTGGTGTTACGGGTTTGTGATTTCGAGATGTGGGGGAAAAAGAAAAAAAAAAAAAAAAGAAAGGAGCTGAAATGAGGAAACTAACAACGAAGGAAATAAATAAAACATCAGGGAATTCCGGTTACTGGAGACTTGTTAAACGAACCTAAGACGAACATTCATTGATACATACATACGTAGATAGATACATACGCACAAATAAACAAAGTGTAAACAAATATTTGCTTTAATTTGTCGACGAGGAATGAGCCTCAGTTACGTTAGAGATCCATAGTTTGTTTTTCTCTCGAGTTCACACAGCGTTAGGTGCTCATAGATCGGGGCAGGGCGGAGCGTCGAAACCTCTTGACGCCGAATTTCCAAGACTGATTGCGACTCAAACAAAACATGGTGAAGCTGTTAGAAGGCTTTAATCGATTGGCTGGGCCACAGTAAGTCAAACAGAATCATATAACTCTGTGATTGTTGAATTATAGGCGACAGTGTCTTACTCTTGCATTAAATTACGTTTTATTTAGTTTCCCGAGTTTTTTTTTGTAGAAGTAATGCGTTAAATCAGAGATGTTACGTTGACGTAAAAATTGAATAATATCCTTACAAACATGGTGACAGAGTATTCGGTTAAAAAAAATAAAAAATAAAAACTGTAAAAAAAAGGCGATAACAAAACCACCACATTGTACTGAAATTCTAATAAATAAAGTTTTTAAAGGGCTTTTATGTGGAATTGCAACGATAAAACGACAACGTTAGTCACAAAGAGAATTTCTAAAATAGAGCATTTTTTCATACACCAAAATTTTAGAATATTATTTTACAAAAATAAATTAAGTATATCATCTCCATTTAAAAAGCCATAAATATTTCCAAAACTATGTGCTACGTTTTTAAATTGCTGCTTACTGCTTACTTGAGACAGTGTTCGTATCATTTATTACTTAATAAAGCTTTAAATGTCCAGTCGCATTTCCGATCAGATTTCAGAAGTAGACATGATAAAATGAATAGGAATCAGTTCATAGTATCCATCATCACTTGTTTAATATTTAACGACTGTCTCAAAATAATGACTATTTAACGACATTATGAGAATAGTGGTTATTAAGAGTAAGACGGAGGCTTTATTTTATATTGATATTTTTTCCTATCACTGCCTCTAGTTTCATTCACCTTTAGCTGAACCGTTCGTCATTTTTCAGAAGGGTTGCTTTAACGTATTACAGTGCTATATAAAAAAACAAAAAAAAAAAACCCCATTAACAGAAAGAAAAAAAAAATAGCAATTACATTTGCATGTTCATAGACTCGCCATTACAGTAGAATGAATTATATATTTTTATAGTTTAAAACATTTCCTCAATTTCAGTAGCAGTAGACTAGTATATTTATATCTAGAAATAATTGGTTGCAAATTTCATTAGCTGTACATATATAATATATACATAAACATAATTCTAATCTCGCTAAAGAATATTATATTATCTTTCAGTACGAAAAAGGAAACAATATTAATTAATTTGCTTGAAATATAATTAGATTACCACTTATTCTCTTCATTATCGATGTGGTTATCTTCATTTCACAACAAACATTTCGGCTACGATAAAGGTAGATGATACAGAGTCATAATAGTGGACAGGTGGAAATGCGATATGATACACGTGTGTTTTTTCATTGTTACGTAAGGGGAAAACCAAAATTATTACTGCTCTAATGGTCAGAATAGACACAAGGAAAGTCAAAACTATTACTGCTGAAGTGGTGAATATAGATTCGGGGAAAGTCCTAACTGTTACTGTTAAAGTGAAGGTAAACATTGTTACTGTTAAAGTGAAGGTAAACATTATTACTGTTGCAGTGATCAATGTAGGTGCAGAGATGGTAAAAAATATTACTGCAGTGCTGGATAATATAGGTACATGGAAGTTCAAACATTATTATTGATGCAGTTGTCAACAGAGGTATAGGGAAGGTCAAAATCGTTACTGCTGAAATGATCAATATAAATACATGGTGATATGACATTAAGTTTCAGTTACCTCTGTCATGAACGTACGCAGCAAAAGCCAGGAATGTTTGATATGACATTTTAAAAGAAAAGAGTAGGTATAACAATGAAAAAACCTCGCCAAAAAAAATCCTGCACCATAATTCGATTCTAGTTGCCGTATCTTAAGGCCGAAGGCTTAACCAATATCCAAGTGATTCTGCTGTGGTTCTGAAGACTGGAATGGAAACATAAATATGATGATTATTGGCTAATCGTTTAAAAACGAGTGTACCCCAGATGACAGTAATAACATATATCTAAGTTATACGAGTCATATATATATATATATATATATCGATTCATCGACTGATTAGAAACTGGGACAGTTGATTAATCGGATAAAATAAATCGAAATCGGATTTCTTGTGTTAACGAGATGTGTTTGTTTCTGTTTAAGAGGCAGCGGGAAAGTTGTTTCTTTGTCGTGCAGTTTTGGTATAAATGAAAGTCTTTTACATTGCTCTCTTATTTATTTAGAACCATTTTTTTTTCTTATCCGATCTCATCATGTTATCAGACACGATTTGCTAAACTTGATTCTATTTCTGAACCCACGCAATTACTTTAACGGGAAATAGAGTTTTCTCCTGAAGCACGCAACTCGGAGCAAAATGAAAGGTGCATCAAATTAGTGATTCACCGTTTGTACAAAACAGGGAAGAATTAATATTTATTTTATGAGATTTCCAAAACGTTAATATATATATATATATAAAATTTATTCTGGTTTCATCATCATCATCATCATCATCATCATCATCATCATTATTATTATTATTATTATTATTATTATTATTATTATTATTATTATTATTACAATGATTAGAATTTAGCATAATGTTTTTTGTTGCTCTTGTTGTTGTTTTTACAATGGTAACAGGAGGGAATGGACCGGCTTCTATCGTTCTACAACAATGTTTAACGATTAGCAGTGATAATAAAAATACGATTCTCTGTTATCTTTATAAACTAAAGAAACAAAAACAACAAAACAAACAAACATACGAAATCACAACATTCCCGTATGTCTCAAACAGAACCACATCATTAACAAGAGTAACAACAGCAACAAAAATAATTAAACACATTCTGACAGACATCAGAAATTCAATACAGACAGATGGATGGATGATATCCTTCACGATCTGATAGTTGTAATAATTGTGTTATTTGACAGCTTATACTTATTACAGTTCAAATGGACAAAATAATCTGTTATCAAACATCTTATCTCTGACAGATGGACAAATGTCAACATCCCATCTTAGGTCGACGTTCTGTTTGCCCTGTTGAATTTCTATTGACTCCGCAAGTCGCGAATTCGAACATTTAAATCGTTGAATGGTATCACAATTAATTTGATCAGAACTAATGCACTTCCGTATAATTATGGGTTTTAGCACGTCATGGTTTGGGAAAACAGCGAAGCAATGAACTTAGATTTGGATGTATTTGTAGTATATATATATATATATATATATATATATATTACTGTTTTTGGTTGCTTCTGTGAATGAGTGTTTGTATGTGTTAATGAAAGTGTATACTCATTTCTAAATAAATGTACATACAGCATTTGGTATATGAGTATCTGGAGACACTTTGGCTAAGAACAACAGGGATTGTTTGGCTAGAAATTTGACACAGATAAAAACACAAGAATTTTGCCTTTGCTCAAATTTGAAAGAACATTTTCTTCTTTACCTTACTGAGTCCTGTGTTCAGTGTTTGGCGAATGTCAATCAATCATATTGACTGAGAAAACGCCCTATCTGCATGTTTTTTATATGACGCTTTAGATTGCTGTTTAGAACCATTGTAATGCTGAAATATCAGCAATAAGCTGAAATTGCTTTTAAGTCATAACGGAAGGCAGATATTATTAGAAGTTTGAGAAGAATTTCAAGAAACCAAAGTTAATAAATAAATAAATAAATAAATAAATAAATAATGACTACAATAGCAGCATTAAGAACAAAAGATATAAAAACAATAACATTAATAAATGTAATGCCCGTAAATATATATAATGATGATGCAATGATGATGCTATTTATTATTATGACGACGACGACGACGATGATGTCGTAGATAATGATGATACTAATAGTAGTAGAAGCAGCAACTGTAGTAGTGTAGTAGAGATGATTGTAGTAGTAGTAATAGTAGTGGTAGTAGGATCAGTAATAATAATAATAATAATAATAATACAAATATTTAGTCTCGATTTACCAAGTCGCCTTATCTTTGTATACTGACTGGTCTGAATGAATGATTACTTCCTGACTGAATAATGTAACGAACTCTACCACTTCATTTATGTTTTTTTTTTTTTTTTCTTTAGCAGCACGTAATGTAAATAATCTCTATGAAAGAGACTCATTGTCACGGAAATACACGACTTCCCAGATTTTATTATCAGTTACGGGGTTTTCGTGACTCTTGAAACGAATTTCATTTAAAATAAGACAATCACAGAAATCATGTTCATTTCAGGAGAAAATCATGGTAAATTAATTATTTCATTTTTTTCTCTTTCGTTTTTCGTTCTTCTTTATTTCTTCTTTCTGTTTCTTTTTTTTTTTTTTAAAAAAAAAAAAAAAAAGAAGTATTGTACAAATTTTAAAGTAAATATCTGACGTGTGTGTGTGTGTGTGTGTGTGTAGAGAGAGAGAGAGAGAGAGAGAGAGAGAGAGAGAGAGAGAGAGAGAGAGAGAGAGAGAGAGAGAGAGAGAGAGAGATTTCATAACAAAATATGCATATTTACAAACAAAACACCTTATTTGCATCTTTTATCTGCATATTTGTACACTATCAGTGTTTATATATGAATGTATATATGCGTGTGTGTGTAAGTGTTTTATATTTGCCTATGTCTGTCTGTCACTCTCTAATCAGTTAGAAGTGGTGCAGTCCTCAGAGACAGTTTCAGACTGATTGCAATATTTTTTATTGTTTGCTGCACTCTAATGACAGGGCAACATTATCAATATCAGAAGCTACCAAACCCGACCACCTTTTATTTAATCTCACATTACACAACTTATCAAAATACGTTTGCATCATTTGCATGCACTCGGGTTTGCGTTGTTCCCCAAACCGTTCCGCTGCTTTGTGAACTGAGATTGAATACCAGTCTTTCATCTCCTGTTAGCCATTGTCAAACAACTGGCGGGTTCTGTCACGGGAGTCGTTCACAAGAAGTGAATGACGAGAAGCTCTAGGATGAAACGTTCAAATACGTTGAGAATTTTGTTAGCAAAAGCAAATACGAGGTGTTGTAAATTTAAGTCAGCAGCAATTAGGATCAGATTGCTTAAAGCATGCTTTCCACGTTCTTTGTCGTGTCTTTGCTTTATCGTGGCCCTCTGATGGCCCGCGAGGACAAATGAATCGTGGTTGAAACAAAATTAGGATAGGAAAACAGAAATTGGGTAACGTTCGCAGCATCTGTTCGTTGTGCACTTAAAAACCATTAAAGATATTTTACACGTTTTTCAGAGTAATTGTGCAGTGTGTGTTAAACTTACAAATTATGCTGTGTTTGTGTCGCCTGAATAGGTTTGATTTTCGCTGGTTGTATTTCACTGCTGTGTCTTTTTATTACTACATGTAACGCAATAATAGTGGGGGAAAAAAATGAATGTAAATTTAACTTTATAAGCGTAGGTTTCAAATCTAATAACAAAATAACATTTGTGTTAGTTTCTGTTTAAAGAAGTCAACTGCTAGTCTGTGAAACGATATCAGACTTAATCTCTGCTAATGGACAAAACTAAATTTAGATGGGTTTTTTTTTACACTGGGGATATTGGTCAACATCATAGGGGACATTGTATCTAACACATAACAATTGCATTATTTAGGCGATTCTTCGAATTCATTTTTACATTTAAAAAATCTATCTTTTCTTCGGTATCCTGTGAATCTTGTTAAAATATACCAGAAGGTATCAATCAAGGATTGCTCTATTTAAACTTCTATAATCATAATCTAGTGATATCATCAAAACTGACTTCATTATTTATTTATTTGTTTGTTTGTTTGTTAAATGGTAAGTTAGTTAGTTAGTTAATTAATTAGTTGGTTGGTTTTTAACTGTACCAGCTTTCTTGTATAACACATCTTGGTGCAATCCAACCCAGTCTGTCAGGATTCAGAATGTCACCTTGTCCCAGGCAGCTTGATGGATTCATCAAATTTTCATTTATCATTTTGTTGTTTTTTCATCGCCCATCATCATCATTCTCCAGTGTCGAGTAATTCCGAAATGATTCACTTTTACTGCAGTGCGTAATGTTTCATTTGCCTGACGTGTCACGATCTTTGAAACCGGTGGAGCTTCGAGCAAGCTTCGACGATTTCGGAACTGCTGAAAAGTTTTAAGTTAAAAGATGTTGGTGGGAATTTTAATCTTTACTGCCTCAACGACAGCCGTCGCTCATCTCGCGTTGGAGCAACTGTCGTGTTTTATGACGTAACCAGTTGATAATTTCAGCCCTTTATCTTGCGGGGTTTTACTATATCACTGGTCTGAAGCGCAGACACTGACATGTATCGATCTGCTGAAATGTAGAAGCGTTTTTGTTTGTTTGTTAAAGAAACTGTTTTGGGAAAATATTCCAAAGAGAATTTAAATCGACGTAGCTAAAATAATGTTAATTGGACGGGAGAGAAAGAGATGGATGGATGGTTTAAAAAGTGATCATAGGAAAAATGGCGGAGAGACAAAAAGGAAGAGAGAGATTGAGAGAGAGAGAGAGAGAGAGAGAGAGAGAGAGAGAGAGAGAGAGAGAGAGAGAGAGAGAGAGAGAGAGAGAGAGAGAGAGAGAGAGAGAGAGAGAGAGAGAGAGAGAGAGAGAGAGAGAGAGAGAGAGAGAGAGAGAGAGAGTGAGGCAGGAAAAGATAGAAGAAATAAGGCTTCAGAAATATTTTAATATAAACAACTGTTAGATAATTCTGTTATGTTCATTATTATTATTTAACTTGATAAAGTATGTTTTTTTATTTAATGCAATATCTTAATCATATCTCCTCCTTTGTACAAATCCATTCAAACACGGGACTCATATACAATACATTAGGACTCTGATTTTGCATCAGCTATCAACAAAATAAACGAGAAAGAAACATTTATTAAACACGTACAAACCGATGTCTTTATAACAGTTATAACTGCTCGAGGACTCACTTCTATCGTTAGCGTTTCTCCATCAATTAAACTAAAACAATAACACTATGCAGAAAGACAGAAACTTCAGTAAGAGCTTCCGTTCTGAAACTGACCAATTATTGTCCGAATTAGGGACACGAGCGCTTGTAAAAAGAAAATCTCTTTACTAAACCATAAATGCACATTTGGAAGTACTGGTAAAAGCATGGGACTTTCGTAAAACAGTTAAAAGTACTACATGGTTAATTGGGTTCGTGGTCAGTGGAAATATCGCCAGGATTGAGCTATTCATAAAAACTACGATGAAAGTTGTCTGCTTAGGACTAAGTGGCCTTCACTGTTTGTCACGAAGGCTTCTGTAATTTGCTTTTATTCATGATTTTGTTACAGGAAAACAAAAGCGAGAATACAGAAACTGAAGATGATGATGATGATACTACTACTATTGCTTCTACTACTACTACTATTACTACTACTACTACTAATAATAATAATGAAAGAAATAAATAACAATCGTCATATAAAAATATAAAAAAATATAAATAATAAAAATAATAATAATAAAGAAAACATTAAAAAAAACAAAAAAACACAACATGATACCAAAAAGATAAATTTCGCTCATTAGAGAATAACAAAATTATCTACTAAATCGGAAATCATTTTTTCCACTCCAATACACGTATATCTTCTTTTTCTTTTCTTTATTTCCTTCTTTTTATAATATTTTTTTCCCTTTTTTTTATTTTTATTTTTTTTTTTTTTTTTCAATCTCGAAAGAACCTACATTTTTATGCTTTACCTCGAAAATCACAGACGCTTGAAACGGAGTTAATATTGCCAGTCTGATGCCGCTGTCGTGTACGTCTGACGTATTGACGATGTGTCATAATGGCCCAGTCCTCTGAGTGGAGGCTGCTGTCTGCTCGAGTGAGAAGGACGCTGTCGAGAGTCGACGTTCACGTGAAATCTCCTGATAACAACTTCTCACAGTTTCGAGGGTTTGCTGTAGAAATTAAAGGCCATTTTGGTACTGTCGTAGTACTTTTGTGTTATTGATTGAGATCTGAACAACAGTAATGTAATTGTACATGTTTTTGACCTTTTTTTCTTTCTCTCTTTTTCTTGATGAAAAGTCGATGCTGGATGCCTTGAATGATGTTAAATTTAATATGTAAATGTTCCTTTAAGAAAGCGAGTGTGTTATTGAAAATCTAATTATGGGAACAACTGACTGAAACTAGTGGTTCTTTTCAGCTATGTAAATACGGTGTGTGTGTGTGTGTTCGTGTGTGAGTGTGTGTCTGTGTCTATATACGGATGTATGTACGTACGTGTGTGACTGTGAATGTATATACATATGTATGTATGTAAGTATACACGTATTATGTATGATATATACATGATATGTAAAAATGTATGTATATAATCTTTGTGCATATGTCTGTGAGTTATATGTACAAACATTTGTTTGTATTTTATATATATACCTAAAAATGAATGAATGCATTTATGTATCGATACACATATTCATTCAGATACACATACACAATAACAAATACATGCATATATACATACACATTTACCTTCACGTTACAATGCACTAATGATTAAGGCTTCTTTGCCATATTATTAATACTGCTTATTGCGACTCGTCTCTTGACGCATTTTAAAAGAATCTACAATGATAACACTTGCATATTAAAATCTCCGTGTGTCTAGATCGGTCGTGAGTTATAATTTGTAACAGAAAGGAATCGTACCATCATAAATACTTAATAACCGCCAATACACATTTACACACACACATACACAATACATACATTAAAACCGTAAGAGTCAGCGTGTTTCTGTTTTCTTTTTATAGCTGGCTGTAGTTTTCAAATATTAACGGATCGATGATTTAGACATAGATACAGATAATAATAATAATAATATAATAATAATAATAATAATAATAATAATAATAATAATAATGATAATAATAATAATAATAATGATAATGATAATGATAATGATAATAATAATAAAATAATAATAAAATAATAATAAAATAATAATAATAATAAAATAATAATAATAATAATAATAATAATAATAAAAATATAATTAAAAGCTTAGAAGTTATTACAATTATGTGCAGTTTTGTGTACGTGGAAAGAGATGACGAGATAATTTTGTGTTTATATGATCATTGAATGTTTTATGGGTTTGTACTTCACTGGTTTCTCTCGGGCTCTTGAAAGTATTGTGGTGCTTTTTTTTCTTCTGTATGAATATTATTTCATAACTAATCTTTGGTTATACGAAATTCCAAAGCCTGAAAAGCTCCTGTTTTTGTGACTTAAATTTCTGATGATTTTTTATGTATATGTGTGTGTAAATGTGTGTGTGTGTGTGTGTGTGTGTGTGTGTGTGTGTGTGTGTGTGTGATTAAATTTAAAGGTAAATGTGTGTGTGTGTGTAAATTGTATGTGTATATGAGTGTATTTGTTCATGCAAACTAATAATAATTGAGCAATAATGAAGCAGATCAAACTTATTGGTTAAAAAAAATTAATTATTTTAAAAATATTAAATATAAATAAAAGATGGTTTTATGTTTCATTGTTCACATAGATCTCTGCATTCGCATGTTGCAACAATAATAACAGAATAAAAATAAAGGGAAAAAATATGTGCAAATTAGAAAAAGAAAAGAAAATATTATTAATAAAAACTGAATGTTTTATCAAAAAAAAAAAAAACACAACTACAAGACAAGCCCCAGTAACAACAACAACAAATAATAATAATAATAATAATAATAATAATAATAATAATAATAATAAAATAAATAAATAAAAAAAAAATTCAGAACGTTAGTAGCGTCCAGTGAGTTTCCTGTAAACATAATTGCTATGTATTTAATTTTCTTGTTTTTAACACTCTGGGGAAAAAAAAAACAAAAAAAAAAACTGTACACCAAACTTTAGACTGGAATTTATATTTTATATACTACTTCTTCGTCCAATTTTTTTTTCTTAAAATAAAAATATTTTTAATATTCCAGAAAAATAACAAGAAATAAAATTCATGGTGCGTATGTCATAATATTATTTATACAGTATCGCTACATTCACCAGACGGCTAATAATAATAATAGTAATTCAAAATATCAAAGAGTCGTGTATTTAACTGATCTGAAGTAAATACTGTTTATGATGCTAAAGGTTTATTATAAACTTGTCGTTGAACCTACAGGGGGTTGACCAGCGAGTGACGACAGCATTAAGAACTACATCATACGGAGACAAAAATACAGCCCACATCTTTAATTATTATATTATTATAATTAGTTTGATTTACTTCATTATACCTCGGTTATTATCAATTCGCCAGACAGTATCAGAGTTCACTGCTGTCTGTCGCAAAGAGGAAGTCACGCAGGCCTCTGCTAATTCTGCTAAAATCTGATGACGACGACGACGACGTGGAAGCTGATGACAACAAAAAACAATTGGATGGATGCCTGCATTTATTTCCATTTATATAGATATGTAGATAGATAAATAGATAGATTACATAGATAGATAAACACTCACATATACGTGTGTATATACATACAAACATACATACATACATACACATACATTACACACATACATACATACATGTACATAATACATACATACATACATTCGTACATACATACATAGATACATACATACATAGATAAATACATACATACATACATACATACATACATAGATATTTACATCATACATAGATACATACATACGTACACGTACATACATACTGTATCTGATGGGGTTTGTGAGGTCGTGACTGGACTTTGTCCTGCTGTTCCAGTGCGTTCCCGAATATTGTCTGATCAGTCGTACGTAAGTCAGAAAGTATTCAGTCATACACTATATACATACATACATACACAAGCATATACACAAATGTAAAATAAATATAATATTCAATACACGCATGCATGAAATAAATAATTAATAAAGTCAAAAACGAATCTGCTCAGTATTACGTAATGTAAAACGAAAGACAGAAACAGATAAATAATTTAAAGAAAAATCTAGTCACACAAAACATATATATATATATATATATATATATACATACATATATACATAAATGAATAAATACAGAAACAAAGAAAGTATGAAAACAAAATTATTCAAAAAATATACAAAAAAACACACAAAACAAACAACAAACAAAACAAAATCACGGTTAGAAAATTACATACTCATTTACACACTCACAAAAAAGCATATTACCATTAATCACGATGTTTCTAACAAAGAACACGTTCTCTTCAGGCACTGATTTTATTAATATTCCGTATATTAGAATTCATTATTACAGATTTTTTTTAATTAAAGAACATACCTTGAAGGTAAAATATATTTGTGAGGCCTTGTAATTGTTTACTTGTGTCTGGCGGCGATGGAATTCAATACAGCAACTTACCGTGATAACAGATACTACAGTTTAATTATATATATATATATATAAAATATAATATATTAGATATATAACTGTTAAATACAGTTGTTATTATATATTTTATTCGCATTGTCTCTATGATAAAAAGCTTCGATACAGAAAACGGGTCCTAAACTTTCAGGATAAATGATCAGGTACTAAAGCCATATCATCATCATCATCATCATCATCTTCAACGGCAGCAATAATAGTTGTTGTAGTAATAGTAGTAAGTAGATAGTAGCAACACGAGTAAATGAGTTAGTACAAACAAGGACGTTTGATTTTTGTGTCTCTTCAACGATAATATTGTAAGACAAATCTTTCCCATTATCCTTTAATTCTTAAAAGCAAGAAAAAAAAAAAAAAACGCAGCAGGAACTCAGATTTAATCCTTTTCTCGATTATATTTAAAAATTTTTTAATAATAATAATAATTAGTTAAACAGAACAGAACTCACAAGAGGATTTAGTTGTTTATGTCTCTACTTTTATTACATTTTAAAATGTTATAAGCCACACACACACACACACACACACACACACACACACACACACACACACACACACACACACACACACACACACAGGCACTCACACACACACGCACATATACACACATATACACACACAGGCACTCATACATATACACAGAAACACACACTTCAGATACATGCATGTATCAGCCACCAATAACGTGTTGGACAGTTAGGTTTTTATTAAAATGTAACTATACCGTTGTTTACTTTTTCTTTCTTTAGAATATCTTTTGTTTTTCTCCTTTCATCTTTCTTTCTTTCTGTCTCTTTTTTTTTTTTTCTTTATAGCTTTCTGGTTTCCTCCTTTCATTCCTTTTTTTTCTTCTTTCATTCTTTCTTTGCGTTTTAACCTGTATTTCTAATGAGATTTTAAAATAGTTTCACTCTTCCTCTATTTTGGAGATCCAGCATTAACTTTATTATAGATAAAATCCAAAAATAAAATGAAGTAAAATAAGAATAAAAAATAAACCTTTCATTTCAGTAGATTCCGTTTTTTTTTTTAATTTTATAAATCATTATTATAAAAGTACATTTATATATGGCTGCGTCTGTTTCGTTAAAGTATATATTTTTTATACTGCGCATAATCGAAACGTAATTTTCCAATTTGTCCACCGATTAGAAGAGTTTTGAAGAGAAATCCTAGGAAAGGCAAAGATAACGGAATAATAAATAACATTATGGTATGATAGGAAAGTGCTTTAGTATCAAAGAAAATAAATAAATAAATAAATAAACACACAAAACAAATATATATGTCTATATATAAATAGTTAAAAACTGAAAAAGATATGCAAATAAAACATAAGTTCTATTTTTTTATATTTCGTATCTGCTTAGTATTGAACTATCCAATACATACAGTTTATTCAACGGCTTCGGAACCAATAGTTCACAGTAAACATTTTTATTTTTTTTATTTTATTCCAACGCTAACTTATCTCTAGAAGAAGAAGAAGAAAAAAAAAGATTACGTTTAACGTTGTTCAGTCGCCATTTTCGTCGCTGTTTGTTAATGAGAGCAGAAATCGACCACTGCCGTCATTCGCTGGATCCGTACTGCGTGTATCTGTGGAACGTTTCATTCTTTTTAGAAACGTTTAGTTACGCAGTCGATTTGCCACAGTTCAGATCGTCCTGGTCCCTCACACAAACTGAAGATCCGCCCATTTCTCATTACGGCATAAAGTGAGATTAGTTCGGTTCTTAGTATAACGTAAAAAAGAAATTTCTTTTCTCAGTTTTTATTTATACTACGATTTTTAATTTTTTTTTTTTTTTTTTTTTTTTAAATTAATGTTATGTAAAATTAATATATCTTTTCTCAGTTTTACATAACCTAAATTTTTTTTTTATATATATATATTTTTCATTTTAAATCTTTCAGTTCTGTTTTATGTAAACTGATATTTCTTTTCTCAGAATTACACAAATAATTTTTTTCTATGAATTTTACATATACCGAAATATATTTTCTCAGTTTTACACAAATTGAAATTTCTTTCTTTTTACAATCTTACCAAACTGAAAATATTTTTCTTAGATTAATTTTCTTAATATTGCATAAATTCAGATTTATTCTTTTTTAAGTTTAACATGAGCTCAGATTCACTTTATCAATTTTATGTAACACAGTATTAAAAAAACAATAAAAAAACCATTAAAAATAATTTCTACTTAAATAAATTACGATTTTCACCTTTTTCACAGTCTTACAGTTAAAAACTAAAAAAATATTTCTCAGTATTATCTAAACTGAGATTTCACTTCTCACACTTACAGAAACTGCAAACTGCACTTATCTCACAGTCTTATGTAAAAACTTGAAATTTGTCAATTCATGTCTTTTTTTCACTTACAGTGTTCAATTTTAGTGGAAAACATTTCATCAAGTGTCGCAACTTCTGACAAGTGTTACAAATGCAATTTCACGATTTAGAAAGTGTAGAAATATTGTAGACAGCCAAGTACCAGAGTGAACTTTACTTCCACCTCAGATGTGCTTTAACGTTTTTATTTGTTTATTATATTACAAAGCGGAGCTACGAAACGATAACTTTATAGCCTTAGGCAAATCCTTCTGTCTCTCTCTCTCTGTCTGTATCACACACACATGCACACCTGTTACATGTGTATGTATAGTATATTATTATTAAAACATTTTTAAATGGCCGCCTCTGCTATATATATATATACACACACACACACACATACACACACAAACTCGCGCGCGCACATACAACCTAAAGTATGTGTTGAACTGCTCTTAGCTTTTAGAAAACAAAGCTCGCACACGTTTCTCTTCTTCCCATCCACACGAACATAACTACACATACACAAAGAATATATATAAAACAACATAAATACACATCAATCTTGTGCATCCTTTCATGTCAGAAAGAATATACCCGAATGTTTCCTCGACACACAGAAGTCATACATACATACGCTACCTCATTGTGACTTTCTCAGACTAGACTACAGCACTGTAAGTATTTTCTTTTCTGTTAGAAACTACGGTTCGTCGTTAATCTGTAGTTGTGTGCCATTAGAGGTAAGAGATACATTTCCCCGTTTACCTCTGCCGAAAGTGTCGCGTACACACGTCTTACCCGGCAGCTAGTACATTCCGTGTGCACAAGTTCTGCTTCTTGGTGATTTATCCGAATTCTTTCAGCCCTCAGACATGACGTAACGACCACGTGGTACCGCGTATTGATCCGCGCGTATGTTTTGCTGCTTTCACTCGCAGATTAAATGTGGCTTCAGATTCAGTCTTCGTAGAATGATAGAAAGGAGGCGGAAACATAACTAAAAAGAAGAAGAAGAAGAAAAAGTTTTTCAAAAAGGGGAAAAGAAGTGTTTTTTGTCGGGGGGGCAGCAGTTATTAGATTTCTCTGAAAATTTTAACTTCGGATTTAAAGTTATTTATTACGAAATTCAAACCAGTTGTACAAATTGTTTTAAAACATAGTTTCACACTTAATGGAAAATACGGAGTAACGATCGTGTGATTAAAAAAAAAAAAAAAAAAAATATATATATATATTTGATTTTTTTCACAGAAGTCACAGAAGTCGAAAATGTCGAATTCGTATATTTCCGATTATCTCCTTTACGCCGACGACAACGAAACGGTGTTAGTAAATTCCACCAGTGCGGTGCCGAATGCCTCTGTCCCCGAAGATCCTTACGAGGTGCCGCCGGGACTGATTGTCTTGCTTGCTTTTTTGTACGGATCCATATCCCTGCTGGCAGTGATTGGGAACGGCCTGGTGATTTTTGTCATTGTCAAAAACCGTCGCATGCACAGCGTGACGAACATATTCATCGCTAATTTAGCCGTAGCGGACGTCATCATCGGCATGTTTTCGATACCCTTCCAGTTCCAGGCGGCGCTGCTGCAGCGGTGGGTCCTGGCCAACTTCATGTGTTCCCTGGCCCCGTTCGTTCAGATCATCTCCGTCAACGTCAGCATCATCACCCTGAGTGTCATCGCCATTGATCGTTACATCGCCGTGTTGCACCCGTTCAAAGCCGGCTGCTCAAAACGTTCCGCTGTAATTATCATCAGTGCTATATGGTGGTTTTCCGTCGTGTCCGGCTTGCCGTGCGTCCTGTATTTCAGGGTGAAGCAGAACGGCTCCGAGCCCCCGAGATGCCTTTTCCTGGCCCCGGAAAGCTGGCAAAAGTTGCAGGAGCACTGGATCTTGTTTTCTGTGATCGTTCAGTACATAATGCCTCTGGGAGTCATTAGTTACTGCTACTTTAGAATCGGCTGTCACATATGGGGTGCCCAAGCACCGGGAAATACTACAAACACGGAGGACGTGAGAAGCAGAAACAAGAGAAAGGTAAGTGATTTTGTTTATATATAAAAATAATTGTTTTTTTGTTAAAAGTCGCTAACTCAAAAAACGGTTTATTTTTATTTTATATATTTGTCGGTACACTGTAAATAGTAAAATATTTGTGTTTATATTTATCTACGTGTCTTTTTATCCATCCATCAAATCGATCGTTCCTCAGTAGGATATCTAAACCTTTTCTCATGTATGAACCATGCTATTTAAACGTTCTGTCTACTCAGATTTGATTTAAAAAATTAAAATAAAAGAAAAGAAAAGAAAAGAAAAATGAGTAATAAGAAAAAAAAAGAAGAAAAAAGTAAATTTTTTAACCATTGTCAGTAAGTTCATAACATTCAGTTTTAAACTCATATTTTCCTGTATTTGTAAAAAAAAATATTACTTGAGAAAATTTTCAAATATTGGAACATCGAGCATGTGGTAGGGTCGCATTATCTGTATTCTTTTTTAAGTAATCTGGATAATTACCCCCTCCAGCCTTTAATGTATGGCTGGAATATTAAAAGATTTTATACTGACATGCGTTTCACACATTATGGATCATGTGGATCAACATGTGGGGATTTGTTTGAATAAAAGAAACCTTGTTGCCAGTTGGTTACGATTCACTCGGTGGATTTTCTTTCACTCAGTAACGATATTTAATTTTGTCAGAGTGAAAAGGAAATCAAGAGAGGTGAGAAAAAGAGATTTATAGGTTGAATGGAAAGAGAGAAGAATTGGCAGACAGACAGAAACACACAGATATACAGATAGAGCAAAATACAACAGAGAGAGAGAGAGAGAGAGAGAGAGAGAGAGAGAGAGAGAGAGAGAGAGAGAGAGAGAGAGAGAGAGAGAGAGAGAGAGAGAGAAACCGACTCTCCCAGTTCTGAAATATACAGGAAATTAAAAGAAAGTATTTTCTTCTCGTTTGTAATCAGTCAAAGAATCAGTCATTCAGAATAATTTAACTGAAAATACGTCTATCACTTTGCTTTGTCAAACTCTACGAAGTTCATGTGAGATTGCACATAAAATAGTCAGAAAAGCTCGCTATGGTGATCTATTTGTTATTCACCTCTTTCTAGATATCGCCAAGTAAATCATTCTTCTCGCATTTCTCACGAACGTCCGTCGTATTTTCGAGTAATTCTAGACGCATTCAGAGGCAATAGCTCAGGATTTACAACTGTTATAATCTGAAGTCAGTTCTTGTTGCGATTGTCCGAACGTTTTTGCTACTAGGATTAGATCCATGAGGTAACATTCAAACTCGAATCTCTCACAATAAATGGTAGCTTGAAAGGATGGTTATTAAGTAATTAATTGATGGATACGAATATATATATATATGTTTTTCGAATATTCTCTCCGTTTCTTTCTTGTCTGTCCGTCTCTCTGTCTATGTCTCTCCCGTCATTTTCTTCATTTCTCTCTGCCTAGTTACCTGTTGCCGCACTCTTTAAGACCCTCATTTTCTTTTGTCTTCCGTTCACTCTCTCGTCTTTTCTTGATGTGTATTTTATATTTCAAGTACATTTCATATTGTATCTCCATTACAACTTGAAATCAATCCACCATTAAGGAGTAATATTTATATAAAATTCCCCATCCTTTGAGACTGTCATATACTGACTTCGAAATGTATTGATCTCATGTGCAGGAATTCTTCTGATTGACGTCTTCAGACAATAATGAAATAAACACAGTGTAAAATATATAAAATATTACATAAGGGCCATTACTACAAGATATATTAATTTAATACATTAATAAGAAATGGAATATAAGAGGAAAAAAATAAAACCCATAAAAACCGAGAAAAATAAAGAGAAAGTAGTAGCGGAAAAACGTATGAAAAATACTAATCCAATTTACAGTCATTAACATACATAAAGACCAAACTCAGAAACACACAATCAGACACACTCAAACGTACACAAAAGAACAACAACAACAACAACAACAACAAAAAACACCCACACAAAACCAAACAAATACATACCCATATAAAGACATCGTTTTAAACGACGAATTACATAAAATACGACAACATTTGCGCAGTACAGTCCTAACTTGCTGCTGAATAATAAAATATTCATACTGCTTTTCACGTTATCGTGTTGTATAAAATGTCGTTAACACTTACAAGAAGATTATGCTGCCTGTGAAAAAAAAAAAAAGAACAACACAATTACAAATCATTATAAAAGTTTAAATTATCTGCTTAATAATCTAAATGATAATCATAACATTTATTCGTTTACTCTGGCATCGAAAAAGTCAATATTTTATACTGCTTTATATTAGTTCAGTGAAAACAAATTTAATCATTTTTGTTGTCATTCATTCTTGCATTTCCTTGCATCCTATTCATTAATTCGATCTTTTTTTCATTTAATTATTTCTTCGTTCATTCATTAATTAGTATACATTCAGATCTCCTTTTATTCCTTAATTTATTGCGTTCGTTCTTTTATTATTGCTAAGTGTATGCACTGCAGTGAAATAAAGCTCGTCATCTTCTCTGTTTCGAGTTTTTGTGAAAAAAAAAAAAAACAAAAAAAAAGATATTCTTGTATTCTCAGTTACGTTTAGAAGATTTTCTCTGTTGATCTGTCTGCATGTGACAGTTGCAGGTACGTCATCATCTAGTTAAAATGTTAATGAAATGCTTTGTGTGTAACTGATACGAAAGTTTCTACAGGATATGAATGATCGGTGTTATAAAATTTTAAAATTCGATGGACTGTTGACTGTAACTAGATAAGATATTGTCTGTGTCTCTTGAAAAAAAAGAAGAAAATAATAAAAAGAAAAACACTAAAGTTTTGAAAACTTAAAACATTTTTTTTTTTTTAACCACTGCTGTGATAGAAATGTTTGTGGTAAGCGTGTTAAAGGAAAGATCTAAACATAAGTGACAAACTAAACATAAATAAATAAATAAATAAATAAATAAATACAATAAAATTGCTTCTTAGCCTATCAATTTTTTTTTTTTTTCCCAAATGGAAATTAGTCTGAGACTATCTGTAAATGACTGTAATTATTACAGACTGTTCAAAACCTCGCCAAGCCCCATAAATAAGAAACAACTTTTGCTGTTCTATTTAGTGCTCTATTTACGAAGTGAATATATATTTACAACACTAAATTAGACGGACTGTTTACAGCAATTATTGGATAAAATATTGTCTGAAACTTAAGCCACGTGTCCTGTGCGCAAAACATCATTTCCGGTGAATAGAAATAAATATATAAAGAACCGCAATAGACCAAAATGCGTCACAAACATGCGTCGAGAAATAAACTGAATATAATTAAGGAATTTTATTTCGGACAGAACGCATTATTTGATATCTTGTTCTGCTGAAATGATTTGTTCCCGACGCAGTAACCTGATGTCGTATCTTCTTTGTGTCTCTGTTATATGATAAATTAATTATTGGTTTACACTTAGAATTTCATGAAAGTACATTTCTGTTATTTTTATACTTTCTAAATGGCTTAATGTAAAGGTTAATATATTTTCTGCAAATGTTCGGTGTGCTGAAACTATGGCCCGGAGCAACAGACAGTACATTAGGCAGGAATAATAATGATGATGATTATGATGATGATGATGATGGTGATGATGATGATAATAATAATAATAATAATAATAATAATAATAATAAATTTCATCTTGAATGGTTTCAGTTTGGTTTTATTAGAAATTGTTTTTGAAAATTAAAAATAAGTTGTTTTTTTTCTCTAGTTTAAAATAGCTGTTCTTTTGAGATAGATTACAATAAAAAAAAAAAAAAAAAAAAAAAAAAAAACGGAAAAAGAAATATGAATCTTTTATTTTAATGAAATGTCAGTTATCGGAATATCTGAACTGGTTACATCTTAAACTTAACGTTAAATGAAACTGTTTTCTTTTCACATACATTTTTAATGAAGAGTATAGTGTACATATTGCTTTTATATATTTTCTACGACGATGAAAGATCATATATACCACTCTTCACGTATTAGCTGCAAAATAGATCAGAAAACAAAATAGGTGTTTGGTACGGCTTTTTCACTATTATAATCATTAACCCTACGTTATTTATTTATAATTATTATTATTGGTTGTGTTGTTGTTGTTGTTGTTGTTGTTGTTATGATTCTGAAGTATAATTATTTCATATAGTTAAAGATAGCAGTTCAAGCGTCTCTTGTATTTTCAGAGCAGTTGTTTTATTTTGACTGCAGATATTTTACATAACCGTTCCTTTGTGAGATAATAAGAAAGTGTCGATGAAAACGTTTTTTTATAATCATATTCTTATCACAAAAATACAACCCAGATGCTTGAAAGTGTGTAATATTTATTTGCACATACGTCGCAAACACACGTTTATATATACTTGAACATACGTCATTTCATTCATGCAGAAACACATGCACATACACACACACATACATCAAACACAAATAGACACACATACACACACATATATACATACAAAGACACAAAAATATACTAATGCATACATACATACATACATACATACACACATACATATACACACACACACAAACAAACATACTTACATACATACAAACGGGCACACATACACAAGGTTGTTATGGCACCTGGAAGAGTGGAGGCGATTATGTGCCTTTCGTTCGAGTCTCGGCAGCTGTATGTGACGTTTCTCAGTCGTGACTGGACTTCGTCTTCATTTGTCAGCGCGGTCATGAATACTGTCTGTCTGCAGCGTCTGATCAGACGTAGACAACACAATCAAATATTCATTCCAAAATACATACATACACACACACACATACATATATATAAAGATACAAACATATAAATCTAGATACATGCTACACATTCATGTACATATATGTTAGTACACATATGTTCGCCAACACACACATACATATATAAACACACACACACACACACACACACACACACATACACATACACAGTCGATAACAGTAGATCATGACATTGATGTTATTCAACATTCAGTTTGAATAAATAAACAGTTGATGATGATGATGATGACGACGTTGATAACCAGTGGCGTGCAGAGGTCTGGTGATGCCCGGGGCCAACTCCTTGATTGTATGCCCCAAAGATTCAAGTATAACGGCTAGTACTGAGAAATATTACGAGAAAGGAAGATATTTTGTATATGTAAATGTAGATGAAACATAAAATAAACACGTTACCAGATTTAAATATAAATGAACCAGATTTATTAAGTTTCGCATAATATGGTTTTGTAATTTCATTACCAATGCCCGGAACCACCGCCCCTTCGGCCACCTCCCTCTGCACCACGACACTGTTGATAACAACAGCAACAACAACAACAACAACAACAAAAAAACACACTTGAAAACTGTTTTAATGTTCGGACTTGTAGATGTTTGGTTGAAGAAATAAACATTCATTCACTCACTCAGCCCACGTGTAATAATATCTTGTAATAATAAAAACCAGCAGTAAAAATACAGAGTGTTATCTTTTAATGTGTGAACAACAAGATGCTTAAAACGACAACAAAAGTCCAACACTCACCGTAAGAACGCAACGTATAAAGCTTTCTAAACAGATTCTTTACGCATGTCTCAATATTTGATCTCATCTTAATTGTATGTAAGTCTGTCGCAAAGCTTTTAGAGGAGTTGTCAGAAGGCAGGATTAGAGAAATTTTCAAAACGTCTCTTCGTGTTATTTTCTGCTCCCTTCGCGATTACGAACAAAAAATCCTCGTAATATGGTTTTGCAATTTCATTAACAATGTTTCTGCCAACAAGAAGCTGAAATTTCCTGACGAAGCTGAAAAGTATCACCATGGAAACGTGAGTTTATGCAGATATAACTAACAACAACAACAACAACAACAACAAAATGATGATGATGATGATAATAATAATAATAATAATAATAATAATAATAATAATAAAATAATAATAATAATAATAAATTGTTCCTTTAAAAATAATGATGGAAATAACTGAAAGATAGCTTATTTGCCCCCTTGTTGTAAAGCCAAGATTCCTCTAATCCCAGTCTAACTGTAACCTAAATCTAAACAAACAACAGTATTAATGTAACTCTAACCGACTGAACTGAAATTTGTTTTCCCTCATGACGTAATCCATGACATATCAAGAATAATTTATGATGCAACATTTTATACAACTTAACACGATGGTAAACTAACGCTGTTCATGTAAGTATGTCTGAGTAATATGAACATGGGAATATGCATAAGCGGATTGGATTTGTAATAAAAGAAAAACCAAGCGTCGGATGTTTTGAAAATACTTTTTATAATATCGCAAGACCTATCCGGATTATATTTCTGGCTTTTACCTAATTGCTTCTAACCCTGATTTAACCGTAACCCTTTTTGCAGTGTAACTCTAACTTTGATTCCACCTCTGAATTGTATTCCAGCCTATCTCAGATATTTACTCTAATTATAAACAAACATCATAATTTAAGCAAGAATTTTTTATATATATATATATATAGATATTACAGAAGGAGGCCAGGGTGACAGATTTTATCTATCTATAGCCTAAGACGTTCTAAGATATCAGTTATAAATAATGTCTCTTGCAGCATATCAACTGAAGCAAACAATTAATTATCGTACAGATCCCACCGAACTGCGGAAGACTGGCCTGTCACAGACCCTAACTTGCTCATCAGCAGTGAATTATTATTTTGTACTAGGGTGACTCTTCTCTGCTGTAGAACTTGCACTTCGTGAATATTAACAGAGAGGTAAATGTTCTGCAAGAAACTCAACATTACATGCCGTCATTAATACTGAACATCATTTGTTATTGCCTACAATTATTTTACGTTGAACTGAATACTATGCATTTGAATGAATAACTGTTAAATATATCACGCGGATCTTATAAATAAAACATTAATTTTACACACTTCTATTTGACTGCTTCGGGGTCTTAATAATTACTATTGACTGGAAACGATGGTTATACTCGGATTCAGTCTGATTAATTATAGAAGCAAATGACACATTTAACGTTAAGACGATGTCAGGTTGCTTAAATTAAGGAAAGCGAAATCTGTAATCCAACATGATGGTCATCCCTGACAAAACAGTGCACATAACAGGCAGTAATTCCTCTACGAGGAGACTGCGGAAGAAAACAGCAACTGCAAGGCATCGAAATCTCACTGAAAATTGGCTTTGTCAGATGACCATTGAAAGGTTTCATTTACTACATCCGAGATGAGATTCTGTAATTGATCCATACTTTAACCTTTGAATTAAATATTGTATTTTTCAGCTGCGCTGCCGCGTTTCATACTTTTATTCATATCTGAAATAAGCAGCACACATTCGAATCCATCGCTGAGTCATCAAATAGTTACATGTCTGAAATCAGTGTTTAAGTGGTCTGAGTCTAATTTGGTAGTAGAGCTCTAACCGACGCAGCTATTGGTCAAAAGATCAATCCTCCTGGCTGCCCTCATTTGGCTTTTTCATGCTCCGCTAGCTGCTGGCGACTTTTATTTTTTAATCAAAGGACAAGATATGTTCTTTTCTGCATATGAGAAGGTTCATCTGAAATTCTCCAGCCCAGTTCGAACTGTCGGTGAGCTTTCTTTCATTATCTCTGTGGCCTTTAATCATATGAATGACCACCATAGAACGTTAGATTACAACTTTAACTGCCTCGTTAATAAAACATTTCCTCCTTTCTTTTTTACCCCTTTGATATTGAGGAAGAAAGTGAATAAGAATTTTGGTTCGAGTTCTTGACTTTTTTGTTCTCTTTTGTTTATCAAAAGAAACCATAGTAAATATGTACGTCGTCACAAGGGTCATTGCTTCTAAGAGCAAACACCTGGCTTATCCGTATAATAAAAGTTGTGATTACAGCATGTTTCAACGTAGGTCAACAACATCTTTCTTGTTAATACGATGTAGTTAAAAACTGCAGGTGTTGATACAGAAATTATGTCCTGTGTTCGAGAGTTCATTTGTCTGTATGTGTGAAATGATTAATTAGCGGTTATCCTACATTAAAAAAAAAATTCAATATAATTCGGTTCATTTTAACAGATGAATGAATACATTAGTTTGGCACAGACAAACGAGAAATGATCTCAGCGGTGAGATGATTAAGTTTCGTTTCGTAAGAATTGTGAGAAATAATTGAGAAAACCTCTGTGCCACAAACGAAGATGCTAAAACAGTAATTACTTTGAACTTCATGATTGTAAAAACTGATTTTCAAAACAAACAAAAAATTATTTCAAAGCATCATCATCTTTCAGTTACAAAAAAAAAAAAAAAAACATATCACATCAAAGGAGCTACAATTAATGTTAGTTAATGATTCAGGATCCAGAAACAAACAAACAAAGCAAAACAAAACGAAATAAAATAAAATAAAATAAAATAAAATAAATCTTCTTGTTTTCCAAATGACGCAATACGTTTCAGCACAGTCTGAACAAATGATTGACTATGACAGTTTTCTTAATGTTGCTTCGTAAAGAATTTTGCACTGAAACTTCCGAAGGATTTAAATTTAAGCTGCTGACCACATCGAACGTCAGCTACGGTGGCGTTCCGGTGCAAATTAGACAACGTTTTGATACGTTAATCTCCAGTTTCTTGCCTGTTTTCTTTATAACGACTGCTGTATCATAAGCTCAGTCCTTGGTATGATTTCTTGTTCGGAGAATCATCGTACTTGTGGATGTGTGTGTATGTGGGTGTGGGTATGTATGGGGGTCTATGAGTGCTAAATTTAGTTATTAAAGCTTGTCGAATATCAAGATACATCATTAAAATATTGCAACACTGATATAAAAATGATATGTTGTCATCTAGATTATGAATCCGTATCTGTAAACCACCCCCCAAAAAACTATGTATCAGAATACACAAACACATAGATGGATGGATGGATGGGTTGGTAGACAGGTAGATGTATAGAGAGATAGAGATAGAAGACAAACAGACATACAGACAGACAGACATAGACAGATAGATAGATTAGATAGATAGATAGACAGATAGATAGAGATAGACAGACAGACACAAACACACACGGGTATAATAAATAAGAATACAAAGAGCTATATGTAAACATTGTTCTTCGCGTTCACAAAACAGACTAATTGTCCTTCAATAACTCTCCAGCAGAACTAAACTTGCGGCGGAATCTGACATACTCCGAAAAAAATCCCCCCGAGAGGTCAAAGCCCAGCATTTGATCAAACATCAGATCAGTGAGTGATGCATTAAATGACGAAATGACTTTTGAATGTTTACCACTAGACCTTCTTGTCGAGTTCCCTTTTCGTAATCGAAAGTTACAACTCGGGCGAAACGTCCATATTTCAGAAACGACACAGGCATCACTCGATAACACGGGCGGACAAGCAAAAATAACTCTGATGTACGGACGTACCGCGCAAGAGGGGACGTCGATCGATGTTAAGGCCAATCTTGACAGATATCCCTGCCTTACGTTCAGATAGGATATTGGTTGCGATATCAGATATTGATGGTAAAAATTTAAACGACTTCTGCAGGTTGATTAATGCAGTGGAATGCGTTTAACCTCCTCGCTGCCCGAGAACTTATCTGAGTGCTGCTGGTATCCACAGCCAGAAATTCCCCCAGTAGGACCGGAATGAGTTATGTGCTGTGTAACTGGTAAAGCGTAGATTTGTGAGATCGATCCGCAGCCGTGGCAGTCTTTGAAATCAAAGTAGTACTGACACGTTAATTATCAACATATACGTGTTGAAAACGTCGTGAAAAGTGTATTTTAAGTACGATTGATAAACGTAATCCAAAATACATGTTTCTGATAGTATTAACTGTCAGTATTTCATAGTTATGAATTTATGTCTATGACGATAATAATAATGGTATATTGTTATCACTATGACCATACAGATCAACTCACCATCATTAATATCGTCATCGTCATAAATTCATAACTATATATATATATATATATATTACTGTATTTAAATATAGTATATTACATTGATCGTGGAAGGTATTTGAAATACCTCATACTGTGAATGGTGATAATTTGAACTGTTATTTTTAGAGAGAGATAAATATCAAAATACGCATAGATTTCAGTGTAAGCAATACTTCTTGTTATGAATGGAATGGATTCCTACACAATGAATCATGTATGAATTCTGTATTACACTATGACATTCCAACGATAAATCAATAAAATTCCATATATCAAGTACATGAAAGAAATAAATAAAAAGATAGAACAAATTTAATAAGACTGTAATTGCTAATGAAACGACAACTACAATCACAGCAACGACAACCAAACGTTAATAATAATAATAATAATAATAATGATGATGATGATGATTATAATAATAATAAAATGAATGTGCGTGCATGGATGTATGTATACGTGTGTGAATGTGTATGTTTTTCTGTCTTTATGTCCGACTTTGTTCGATATATTTTTGCTTAATTCGTTCGTTTGCGTACACACACACACACACACACACACACACACAAACACAAACAAACACACAAACACAAACACCCCAAAACAAACACATATTTTCAGTTTTTAGTGTCACAACTAAAGCAATTTTTCTTTTTGTCCCTTTCTTTTTTTTTTTTTTTTTTTTTTTTGAGTTTTCTATTTTTATTTTATTTTATTTTTTATTTTTTTTAAAATCACGTTTCATGAAAAGAAGTCCCATAACGTCCTTCAGCAGAGGTTTCCTGTGTTAACTCAGAAATCAACATCATTCTTAGAAATTTCCAGCTGGATGTTTTTAACTACTGAATGTTACTTTGCTTAATTCACAAAATACATGGACGGTAGACAAATAGGACGACAGGCAAAGTGCCTCCTTGTCATACTCCCAATAATTTTACTTAGAAGCACCGAGCTGAGAAGTGTGTTTAACTGCTGACGTCATTTTCTCGTTACAGCTAAACAGGGTTCAAGCACACATTTTCTGAATCCTGTCTGAGAATGGATTTGGATTCGGAAATTGATTCAGATGCTTTATTTACGTTTTCTTTAAGTGGAGACGGACATTTTCGGTGCTAGAGTTTTATTTATGCCGTTGCCGTTGTTGTTATTGTTGTTGTTGTTGTTATCTTTAGACCATGATGAATTGAACTTAATTGTATAGTATGCAGATGTATATACTGAAACATATTTAAAATGTAACAGACAAATTGTTTAGAAGAAAGAAAGAAAAAAAAAACAACAACAAACAAATGAAAAAACATTTTCAATGTCCAAGTCTAAACTACTGAAAACAAAATAATAATTAACTTTGTATTGACAGTACAATATACATCATATTTAAAGTCATAGTTAGTATATCCTGATAATTAAATGTCTGTCGCTAATTAATCTCTAAAGGAAATAATTTATAACTTGAAAAATTCAGCCTGCTGTTTCTTTCTACAATTCTCTTTTCGTTAAAAAAAAAAAAAAAAAAAAAAAAAAAAAAAAAAAAAAAAAAAAAAAAAAAAAAAAAAAAAAAAAAAAAGAAAAGAAAACCTAAATAAAAAAAAAACAACAAAAAAAAACGTCTATATATTACGTAGACTGTCAGTGAATACAAAAAGAAAGCTAAATTCGTTTTATAACGAATAACACAAACACTCATATCCTGTCTGTCCAAGCTGACGTATTATCTAATTACTTAGAAATAAAACATCTGCAACTGTCGGAACAGTGTTGGAACGACCAGTTTTGGTGTATTGCTACATTAAGCTAACTCGACATACCAACTAAAGTTTATAGCGTTGTTTTTACGCCTCGTAGATCGGGTTTTTCTTTGCTGTCTCTTTCTTTCTTTTACCATATTTTACGACTTTTTTTTTTTTTTTGTTCCATACTTTATCAGTGAGCATTTTAAATATGTGATCATGATTTATACAAATAAGGATATGATAAAATGGTAGAATCCGTTTAAGTCTGATTTGCGCACAAAACTCCTTGTGTAAATAAGTGTAGCTATAGAGAAATAAGGAAAAGCACACTCATATTTGCGGAATAATACATATATATGCATCCATGCATACATGCATACATGCATACATGGATACATACGTGCATACGTACATACCTACAAAACATACATTCATGCATATATACATTCGGTGTGCGGGTGAATGGGTGCCATACGTTCGAGTGACGTCAGCGGCATCTGACGTGTTTTGTGAGGTCGTGATTGGACTTTGTCCTCATGCGTTCCTGAATTTTGCCTACGTGCAAAGACTAATTAAACATACATTTAACAGAGAATATTCAAATTCTAAAATATGTACATGTATACGCATATGCCTTTCTTTGTAACAGTCGATCCAGTATCATTTTATATTAGTCATTTCAGTTCTTTTTCGTATACGAATTAATATTATAACAGCAATAAAATGATAATTTGTTTATTCTGTAAGACACTCTAAATCGCAGAAAGACGAGTGTAACTATCTGTACGTCTCATTTGAATGTTCACAGGCGTCTTTCCGCTTCTACAGACATTACGTTTAGACAAACGGCCTGCGTGATGCGTTGTGTTAAGATTACTTTACACTAATGTCTTGTTTCCGTGTGTCTTCCATCCAGCACTGCCAGAAAGCAATAAAAATCAGAGGATGGGTGCAATAATTCTACACAAACTGTGCAGCAAAACACATTCCAGATGCGAATTCCTTTAACAGAAACCTGCGGAATAAAACTACAGAGCGTTGAGGTGAATTTCCACGCATTAAAATGGCATAATCTTAAAGATTTGTTGTTTGAGGTTATTGGTAAAGGAATTTTGTTTAATTTAGAATAAAAAACGAATATAGTAAGAGGCTAATGACCAAAGGGAAGTGAAATCAATAACAGTAGCGAAATAACTACAAGTTAAAGTTTTACTACCATCAAGGGGAAGTTAAATAAAAAATAATCCCGAAATAAGTATATCATAAATTTTACTTTCTTAGGTTGGGTTCTATGATTTTTTTTTTTTTTTTTAATCTCTCTGTAATTCGTTCCTTTCCAATCTTTTTTATTTATTTATTTATTTATTTATTTATTTATTATTATTATTAACCACCAAATAATTATAATCTGATCTTTAAATGTAAAATTGTTTTCAGAAAACGAGAAAAAAAAAAAAAAAAAAAAAAAGAAGTGTAAAAACAACAATAATGAACAAACAAACACAAACTAGACAATCAGCCTGATAAATGATTTAGTACCAGTCGTTCATATTATAAATCAACGTATCATTGATCCATCTATTTTAGCTCCATTCAAATCCATTCACTCTACAGTTTTCCTTTTTCTTATCCTAAAATCGACATTGCTGGCAAGACGACAATAAAGTAAATAGTTTGGTGTTTGAAAAGCCAAGTCACGGAGTACACGTTACTTCTGTGGTTACAACAGACACGACAACTTTTACAAAACTTCCAATCTATCTTCGCCGAGTTTGAATTACCGCGGCACGGTTTTCTATTTCGGATCCAAACTCGACATTTTCCGACAAGAACACAATTCAGTAGCTGTCATGTGTTCGAGGATATGAAGGCAATGCGCAGATCATTATTTCGTACTGTAAGCACAACCTAATCTGTCCCTTTTCAGACAATCTCAGCAGCGTACAAATTACAACAGTAAAATAATTAAGCCATTTTTTTTTTTTTTTTTTTTTTTTTTTTTTTTTTTTAATATATCAAGTTGCGTTCAACGCAACACTGTAAACAAAAGGAAACCATCATTCAGACAAATAATCATTTATTTTCAATTATGCTTTCTTTTTCTCGTACATCCATAGTTCAGTGATGGCCTGTTATGGATCTGTTGTGTGTGTAACTTCTATTACAAGAGTATCATGTAAGCAGTAATTGGTGCACGTCAAAAGAAGCTGACAGGTTATGAAGTACACGAAGCGAATACGATCGTACTGAACTAGAAGAAAAAGCACGAGATGAACTTGTTTATTAAATAATAATGCCATTTGTACTTACACCGTCAACGCTCTGGGTACAGAGCTGGCATGACTCGTGTTAGGTCGCAACATCACTCCTCACTGCATCCAATGAGCAGCATCACTGGGCATGTATATAAATACAATTCATCGTATATCGTCCCAGATTTTAAGAACTTTTTACAATTTTATAATTCAGTTTTTGTCATTAAAATGCTAATTCTCTAGCCTGTGTTCGGAAATTTGCAAGAGCATTCATGACTCGTTTTTGAGTTGGAATGTATTACTCATTAATTTTTAAAAAAAGCTTTAAAAATATTTCATAATTTTTTTTTTTTTTTTTAACATTGGCTGTATATACTGCATGTGATAATTATTCATGTTAATGAACGTGAAAGAAGAAAAACAATCCAGTAGCTGTTTCCATAACATTTTAATATTTATTTTGTTAAACCATTTGTTTCTCTCCCTTAAAATAAATGATTGTGTGTGGAATTTGTGGTTAGAACGAGAATGAGACAGACACACACACATAGACACACAACACATACATACAACACACACACACATATACATGCACACATACACACTCGAGAAGATAATGAAGACAAATGTGAAAAAAAGGAATATAATAAGGAATAATAAGAAGGAAAACTAATTAAAAAAACCAAAAAAAAAAAAAAAAGAAAATTTTAAAAAAAGCAAGAAACAAAGCTAAATACAACTGACAATGTTAGGGAGTTTTAATTTCACTTTTCATTTCCAATAACACATCAGGGAAATAAAGCTAAGACCAAAAAAAAAAAAAAAAAAAAAAAAAAAAAAAAAAAAAATTAAAACCCGCGGTTGTGAAATTTTCTCTTTTCTTTTAACTGACTGGACACACGAGTCGAACAAATCTCGAATTAATCATATTCGTATTTCTCTGTTCCCGTGTCTCAGATTAAATTATTTTTTTTTTTCTCTCGTCCACCTCCAGTGAGCTCCATCACCACGATGGCTTCATTCACGACTTTCGTGACCAGAAAATGCGATTTCTTACGGTTTGTGCAAATAGAAAAATGTGCGACTCTGTGGCTGCCGTCGTCGTAACGATGTTTTACGACATGCACCTTGGCGGAAAGTCAATTTTTATTATTTGATTTATTTTTCATCACCTTTTTTTTTTTCTTTCTTTGATTTGTTCTCGTTTCTGAATTGCTATCTTTAATGTCAGCCTTATAACAATTTTAGTAACAAATATGATCTAATCATAGAGTTTGTTTTTGAATATTTATAAGTAACCTTTTTCAGAGTAGCTGGTAATAGCATCAAGAAGAAGAAGAAAAAAAAAGCTAAGCCAAAAAAATGAATGAATGAATGAATAAACAAATAAACAAATCAATCAAAAATAAATAATAAAGACAAAAAAAATAAAAAAAATAAAAGAATATATAATAAACAATAAAAAAACAAACAAACAAACAAGTAAGTAAGTAAATAAATAAATAAATAAATAAAATAACCAACCAACCAACCAAACAAACAAACAAACAAACAAACAAATAACTAACTAAATAATTAAATATTTTTTTTTTTTTTTTTTTGCTGTTGTTATAATTAGAGATGTTTCAACAATATTATTAAAATTTTATGGAAATATTTTCAAAAATTAATATTGCTACGTTTATGGGAAGGAAATAAAAATTATCGTGTGATAAAACAGACACAGACACAAACAGACAGACACACACACATACAGGAAGGAGAGATACACTCACACTGACAGACATGTAGATCTACTTAATATGAGACTCCTGCCCAAAGCAAATAAATATGGTATGGGATTTAAATGAAGCCTTTGCACACAAATTTATCAACTGACGAGTTATTCCATCAAACTTGTCTGAAACACAAAGTAAGTGTGTAAAGTAAGAAATAACAAACTAAATAGAGATAAAAAGTAATTTATCAAATACAGTTTCACTGAAGCAAGTTTGTTTACATAGACGTCTGACGTGATTCTAATCCATATATTTGGACTGTTACTGTTTCTCAAATGTCATGTGTCTGGGAAAACAAATGTGATTGCCTGTTCCCATTATTCGATTCTTGAAAATTAAAAGTAATTCACGTTAAGTATTTTAGGGTCAGCACTTTTGTAGTCAGCACTTTTTTAGTCAGCGGTGTTGTAGTCAGCGGCGTTGTAGTCAGCAGCGTTGTAGTCAGCAGCGTTGTAGTCAGCAGTGTTGTAGTCAGCAGCGTTGTAGTCGGCAGCGTTGTAGTCAGCTGCGTTGTAGTCGGTGGCGTTGTATTCGGCAGCGTTGTAGTCAGCAGCGTTGTAGTCGGCAGGGTTGTAGTCGGCAGCGTTGTAGTCGGCAGGGTTGTAGTCGGCAGGGTTGTAGTCGGCAGCGTTGTAGTCGGCAGCGTTGTAGTCGGCAGTGTTGTAGTCAGTCGGGCGTTGTTTCAGCAGCGTTGTTTCAGCAGCGTTGTAGTCGGCAGTGTTGTAGTGTTGTAGTCGGCAGTGTTGTAGTCGGTGGCGTTGTTTCAGGGTTGTAGTCGGCAGCGTTGTTTCGGCAGCGTTGTAGTCGGCAGTGTTGTAGTCGGCAGCGTTGTAGTGTGTTGTAGTCACTTTTGTGGCGTTGTTTCAGCAGCGTTGTTTCAGCAGCGCATTTTGTGAGCTATTGTTGTAGTGCACTTTTGTAGTCAGCATTTTGTAGTCAGCGATGTTGTAGTCAGCACTTTTGTAGTCAGCGGTGTTGTAGTCAGCATTTTGTAGTCAGCTGCGTTGTAGTCAGGGGAGTTGTAGTCAGCAGCGTTGTAGTCGGTACTGGTTTGTTAGGCGTAACTAATTAGAGATAATTTTTACCATTGCTCTTCTAATAAGTTCTCTGTTATGATGGTGATGATGATGATGATGACGACAACGGTAATGATAATGATGATGATAACAATTATTATTATTATTATTATTATTATTATCATCATCATTATCACCAACATCATCATTATTATTATGCTGATAATAATGATGATGATAATTATTGTTGTAATATGGTTGTTGCTGTTGCTGCTGCTGCTAATGATGATGATGATGATACAAGTATTAAGTTATCAATTTTTGAAATAGATAAACATCTGATATTTTAATAAGAATTTTTGAAACTGAATTATGGGATAATGTAAGAGCAAGACGCTTAGTCTTCCATGTTTTAAATTACACATTACTTACGTCAAGACGAGTACAAATCAATAAACAAAATTTCATTTTTCAACTGGTTCCTTCTAAAAAAAAAAAAAAAAAAAAAAAAAAAAAAATCCCTCTCATCTAATAAGGATTATTTTCTAAGTTAAATAACGAAATTTCATTATTATTATTTTTAAACATACGAAAGGTCTGTAATTATGTTAGTCAAAGTGTGACATCGCATATTTGTGTAAATTAGACACGTACAAACATACAAAGGTACTCACAAATATAAACAAGCACACAAAGAAACAAATACACATATTCAAATATAATCAATATACACACACACACCACACAAACACAGATATTCATATATTGATATATACACAAGCATACACATTAGTAAATCAAATAAATTTAATACATAAAAAATTCACAAAGAGATGTCGATAATATCTAAATATGTTTATGTTACAATATTTAAAAAAAAATAATAATAAAAATAATAGGCCCAATACTACTAGAAATGTTAAACTAAATCGAAAAACTGAATAATGGAGAAAAAATCCAGCAATATACATGCATTACACTGATTTATATTTCATTAGTTAAATAAAAAATAAAAATAAATAAACAAAAACACAATTTAATTTTAAACTATTTTTTTTAACAATAAACAGTCGTAAATAATCAAATAAAAAAAAAAAAATTATCTTTTAAATTTAATAATCTTGAATTAAATTGAATTAAATAAGGGAGAAAACACCTTCAATAAAATGGATGCTAAAATAGTTATTTACATTTCAATATTTAAACAACAACAACAACAAAAAAAATATTAATATTAAACCGCATTCCCTACCTTACCCCGTGCTTCATACTGACGTGAAAATATTCATTTTGAGTGATTATTCTAAACAGATTTTTCGGGGTAAAAGAATGATTAAATATCTAACATTTTTTCTCCCCCTATCTGCGTGTCAGTGGCATTCTGGACAACTCGTACAAGACATGAGCGTGAAAAGATGAGTTTTTTTTTATCTTTACCATTGTTATAGCAAGAAAGTCGATTTTCTAGATGGTAATTTGGGGGGTTTTTGTTACCCTCTTCTCTTTCTTACACGGCCTGTCGCTTTATAGTCGAATTTCCAATCTGGATAGACATTATATTAATAGCTGCATACAGTTTTGCATCTAATTCAGAACGTTTTTTTTTTTTTTTTAAATTTTCCCATACAAGCACTTCCTACGTTTTTGTAATCCTGAATTTGTTCGGTTGTTCTGACAATAATTTCTAGCACGTCTTCAGATGAACCTAGTAGTGATTGAAGACACGTAATTAATTCTAGGACAATTATAGTTTTTCTGAAAATCGAGAAAAACTGGAATTATGAAAAGTATTTTACAAGAGGGTTTTTCAAAAAATTAAAAAAGAAATTTGTATTTCTTATTATTAAAGTTCAAAAAAAAAAAAAAAAAAGAAAGAAGAAAGAAAAGGAAAAAGCCAGAAGCAATTTCACCGTAATTTATTTTGTGATTGATTTTTTTATGGGCCTCTGTAGAGAATGATTATAAAGATAATGATTTTTTGGCTGTTTTTGATAATGGTGTAATTATAACTTGTTTTTTGTGTGTGTGTGTGTGTGTGGTATCTGTTTCTAGCACACTTGTTAGGTTTATTTTCTTTTGTAAAATATGATGTGCCCAAAGATAAACAGTATATACACAACAAAACCGTGTACATTACAAACACAGAATTTTACTTTTATTATATTCTTAATAATATATTAAATATTAGGAAGCTTAAATTATATATATATATATATATATATATATCCTGAGATAAATGTAGATAAGTAATAATATATATATGTACAAATAAATAAACTAATCGAGAGACACAGAGAAAAACATACATAGCTAAAGAGAACGAGGGAGAGATAGATAGATAGAGAGAGAGAGAGAGAGAGAGAGAGAGAGAGAGAGAGAGAGAGAGAGAGAGAGAGAGAGAGAGAGAGAGAGAGAGAAACACAGACAGATAGACAGAAACACAGACACAGTACTAAAATGTGACTTACCTAATATTTCATGAACAGTATGCAGAGTTCTTTTTTCAGATTCAGTCTAATTAAATTACTAATTGCATATAAAATATATACTGCACTTTGCAGCAGAAACCTTTCAGTGAGTTTGTTTTTATGTTCCTATTTGCAAATTCCACTGCAGACCAGCTGGTCTGATATAATTATTT
>CM022672.1:19787393-19794893 GCA_012295275.1 Chrysomallon squamiferum | reverse complement strand
CAAACAAAATCAAAATGGGTCTTCAAAAAACCCAGAACTGTAATAAGGAACTATAAAAGTCAGACATGAAGTCTTCAGAGGACGCCCATTGGCCTAATAATTGTTAATCGAACTGAACAAGATTGGAGGGCAAAGAACAAAGATTTTTTTTGTTGTTGTTGTTGTTTTTTAATTTGTTAAGTCGCACGTTTGATTCTGTTAGTCAAAAAAAAAAAAGTTTCAGAAAAAAAGCTTCAAATGATGAACTAAAAGGTTTGAGAGATAATCGTGTTTACAGACACATTTAGCTTATACAGACACGATTGTGAGATATATATTATTACATGCAAATAACAGTGGGTGATGATGATGGACACACCGTGTAGAACCTACTGCAGATACAGCAACTGTAAATACAGCAGCCGATTTTGATTAAAGTTTAAATTTCGACAGAAACAAATGAACTGATCTTTTGACGTAGCTCGCAAGTTACTATTCGCCGAGCTGTAACTAGGCGTGTCCCTGCAATTAGTTTAGTTCATTTCGATGTCTTAAGCAGTGATCTTCCTCAGTCCAGTCTACACTCTTAGACAAATACAGCTTGAATATCCTGCCAAGTTCCTGGTTCTCTGACTCCATGAATGATTCATGTTTTGACCTATCAGGAGGCTATTCTGTTTCTCTTGTTCATTCATAGTTTGGAATCGCTTTACCGCAACAGAAGAGAATTCAAGTAAAACTAATAAAAACAGTCTAGAAACGTTTTCATTCTGTACAAAGTAGACTAACTTAAGTTACGCTATGCTCTTTATAAATGTATTTAAAAATTACATTTTTACTAACATCCACGTTAACATATTCACAAAGTATTTTTGTTTCGTAGAAAAGAAAAAGTATATATATATATATAAATAATTGGATTAAAACTTTATTCTTTTGTTTTTACAGCAGACATTTTTCTCCTTTGTAAACTGTTTCATTAAAGAAAAGAATAACGATTTAAAAAAATTAAAATAAATTCCTCCCACTAACTCTAACACCCACGTAAAACATTGACCAAAAAATCACTGTTTCCTTTCCAAAAAAATAAAATAAAATAAAATAAAAATAAAAAGAGATAAATGTGTTAACTATCCACAGAGATATTGGCCAAACGATGCTGCTGTCGTTGTTTAAACAATCAGTGATTTACCAATTCGTTAACAGCGTCGCTGATATCCGTCACAACGAGACAGTGCGAACATCTCTGTCGTCTGGAAACAAAGTCTGGGATCCGGCAGAGCGAAGTCTGGTTTACACCATTTGTCTCGAGTCCTTCACGTTTATTCGTCTCAATTTGAACACCAAGTCTTTCACTACAGCGTGTTTCAATATGGCCAATCACCGCGTTCATGTTTGAACGCATGGCGAATAAGTTAAACACGTTATGAACTTGCATCGAGTTTTGAAAGGACAGGTTGAAAAAAAGAAAGACCGCAAAAAAAAAAAAAAAAAAAATCACCACTTAATTGATCTCTTTAGATGAACATTGTGACAACACACACATCACACATTCCGAGACGTATTTGATCAAACTCGTAATCAATGATTGATTCTGGAATGTGGTAATTGCTTAGATTGTGTTAAATTGAACGTGTACTACATATATGCATGTTTAAACATAAATTGCTTATCATTTTGATTTAAATAAATATATATATATATATACTCATACACACACAGAATTTAAGGATGAATGAATAAAAAAGAAAGAAAGATTGAAAAAGAAAACTTTAAAAAAAAAATGGTTTTAAGCAGAAATAGCGTTCCAGAGCTTTACGTGCTTAAATCTCACGTGAAAATAGTTTGATTTTAAATTCAAATACGCAGACTTGGGCACATTACAAAACGGTTCACGAAATCGTCTGACAACCGCCAGCAGACGGAAAGTATCAAATAAATAATTCAATAATTGTCACAGCAGTCGCCGCGATAAACTGTTAAATATCACACTCAAGATGAACAGCTAGTATATTCTGGGGTTTTTTTTAAATCATTTTAAAAATATCTCGGTTTCTTCGCTAATGACACGGCTTTCGGAATCGCAGTCGTCTTGCATGATGACGGACTGAAAGACTGCAGGCTTGACAGCCGAGAAAGCCGATGGTTAGAACAATATAAACGATATTATTAGAGATGTCATGAATTAAAGAAAACTCTCGAAATAGTAAGTTTCCTAGCAGATAGAGAAAAACAGACGTGCATTTGCAGAAGCTAACATTAAGGAATTACGGTTGTCGTAAAAAAAACGTTTCAGAGAAATTGCGTATACAAATAGGTGTTTCGGTCCAAAACGAAATGGCCTGCAACCGCACAGACAACCATAACACGATGTTTATTGGAGACCGCTACTTTAGTTTTTGATACTTTATCAAATACCACGCCATGACTGGCGGCAAGAAATGGCGCGTTGTATATATCATTACTGGCACTGGTAGATGTTCTGAGCAGGATTTCTTGTTTATTTGTTTTGCTGAATGGACAGTATAACAATATATAACATAAAATGGCAGTAAGAACAACAAAATAAATAAATAAATAAATTAAAAATTAAAAAAATAAAGATGATGAAGATGAAAAGTAGTATAATAATAAAGACGACACATATGTAAAAGATAAAAAAAACTGTCTTGGAATATTAGTGCAAAAACTTTTGAAATATAAATATAGAGATTAAAATATGTATAGAAACAAATCATGTGAATGAACGATAGTGACTTAAAATTTTCTACTACTTCTCCAATTGCAGTCAAGTCCTCTCTCTCTCTCTCTCTCTCTCTCTCTCTCTCTCTCTCTCTCTCTCTCTCTCTCTCTCTCTCTCTCTCTCTCTCTCTCTCTCTCTCTCTCTCTCTCTCTCATTCATTAGACAACCACATCGGTTTTATTTCTCTACCTAGGTTTTATTTCTCTCGGTTTCTTTCTTTCTCTTCATCTTAAATTCTCAAGACCAGCCAGTCTGTTACACAAACGCACCGCACAAAATTATATACAAATCTGAAAACATGTAATTTATCCTCTATGACATTTCTGAGCACGATAATCATGAAATGTCAAACGAGAGAGCAAACACTTCATTTCCTTTTTTTTTTTTTTTTTTTTCTCTCGCTTAAAAAGTGATGTTGTAGAACCGAGCTAAAAAACCTGTTTATCGGCGGGTATGGCTCCATTTACGTAGATTGATTTTAATGAAATCTTGTGGTCTCAACACATTTTTTTGGTTTAATAACAGAAGGATGGCGTTAGGAATCTGGAACAATTGGTTTCAGTAACCATCAACATTGTTATTACTATCATTAACAATAACGTCATCTTCGTCATCGTCATCATCATTATCATTATTATTATCATTAATGTTTTCATCATCACTATCATCGTCATCATCATTATCATTATTATTATTATTGTTCTTATTATTATTATTGCTGCTCTTGTTGTTTTTGTTGTTATTGTTGTTGGTAGTGGTGTTGTTGTTATTGTTATTCATATTATTATTATTATTATTATTATTATTAAACACGCACAGCTAAATGAAAATTGTAACGAAGTTTTGCTTTATTTCATAACGAAACTATTCACCAGACAGACAGTTATAACCTGATAGATGAATTAAATGCCACACAGACGGCCGCTCTATCATCAGACGTATTCAACTGGGATGTGCGTATATATAATTACGACGTACAAATCACTGTATGCCGTGACAGATTATTTATCGCGTCTGTTGCAGAGTACTATCTAACAGTATACAACAGTCGTGTTCTATTACAATTATGAAATAGAAAATGTGACGGAACACGGCATATTTTTGAGCTGCCGGAGAAAGAAACAAATCGATGCAGATGCAAATTGTAACAGAGTTATGTTTTTCAGTTTAAATGTGCTGCCAAAACCTTTCAGTATACGAAACAAGCGTGTATTAAGGTTGTTTTTACTAGATAGAAGAACTACAGTTCGTTTTATAAAAAAAATTTTTTTTTTTTTTTTTTAAATTTGAGGATTATGAAATCAACTCTTTTGATCATCTAGTCATGCTAGAATGGATAGAGAAACAAAATATATCGGTGTAGTTGTGTTTATGTTTGACCAACAGTTCTGAAAAAGAGTTGGAATCCAGATGTTGGTGTTGGTCATCACGAAACCTTCATAAACTTCACTACTCAAAACATTTTGTTTTATTTTTTGAATGACATAATCGTCATAAAGCAAACACTGTTTATATTATCGTCATCCTTAACCAGCTTAATCTACTGGTTTCCTTATGGACGAACTTCTCATTATTATTATTAGTAGTAGTAGTAGTAGTAGTAGTAGTAGTATCATCATCATCATCATCATCATCATCATCATCATCATTATGATTATGATTATGATTATGATTATGATTATGATTATGATTATGATTATTATTATTATCATCATCATCATCATCATCATCATTATTATTATTATTAATTTCCACCCCTCTCTTTCGCCGCATTCACGTCTATTTCAGTTACACAAGACGACTAATGCACTTTGAGACGTACGAGAATGGAACGTTTTCTATTTGCAGCAGATTTATTGCGAGGGTGACAAAACTCGAACAAGGCAGAAGTGTCTCTCCCGGACGGATCCCTCGGTGTCGGTAATTAAGTGTCATTCAAACACGTCTCACGGTAATAACGCAGTTTCACTCTGTCGCCATTTTGCGTCTTGTTACGACGATTGGCTTTTCAGAGATTATCGAGCATATTAACTGGTAATGAATCCAATTCGCCCAACCCATGTTCAATTCGTGCTCGAAGAAATCGCATAATCCGTAATCATTGGTGTTCTAATAGGTCTTTACAGAGAGTATTGCGCCCGTTCTAAATGTCCTGCTAGCGACGAAATCGTGGATATTGCGGTCTCTATAAATAGTATTTGAACTTAATGTACTCAAAATGTTTAATACATTTTTATTTATTTATTTACTTCATTAATTTGGTATATCTTCCGTTATTTTTTTCCGGCTGTTACCAGATGTTATCATTTTCCTTTGAAGATGAAAGTCAGATATTAAAATTACATTTATTATATCTATATCTATTTAATTATATATATATATGTACTTGGCTACACACACACACACACACACACACACACACACACACACACACAGACAGAGAGAGAGAGAGAGAGAGAGAATTTTATTTGGAAAAAAGGTTACATGATGTGGCATCTGTTGTACATAATACTATCAAAGCAAGCTAATATGATTACAGACACATTAAAGGCACATAACATGACAAGGACACTATATTGGTTTCTGTGAGAATTTAATGCATTCCTTCATTCACTTTATTTTTTTCGTTCGAATATTCATTTATTCATCTGTTCTTCCTATCAAATACAAGAAAATACAGCAAGTAATTATATTAACTTTTTGTTCTACAAGCCACCGAAAATGTGTAATCAAATACGCCCTATTACCAGTTGAGACAAGTTGATAATAACTTTCAGTTTAACCTTCGACTAGTTGTCCGGTATGTTAACCTCTTTATTAACCCCCTCATTAAACCCCTAGTTAACCTCCTTGTTAACCTATCACTCAAGGTCTAAATTCGAATATGTGATCGTGTCACTTTGAAATGACAGATTTCTGTTTTGTGTAGGTTACTTTGTAAGTCGATATTCTTTATGTGTTTAAGATCGTGTCATGGTTCTTATTTGTTAAGTATCAAAGTTGAAATTACGTAAGTTACAGTCTTAGCATTTCATATGTAGACTTTTGAATTTGTATTAGTTTTTAAACTTATTTGTAGTGAGAATTTCGGACTTTTTGTTTCGTTCACGTAACCCATCTACATAACTTATATCGACTTACACACGCAGTCCATGTATTAAGTAAAGTTAGCTCAAGGTTCTATAATTATTACATTATTATTCATTAGTGATTTGGAAGCAAATCAATTAGGACCGTATTATTCCATGTAGCATATATTATAATGGAGCCCAAAATTAAAAAAACAAAAAACAAAAAAAAAAAAAAAAAAAAAACACGTAAAAAAAACAAAAAAAACTAAACATGATGTCATGAACTAATCTCTTTGTTTGTTTTGTAATGAAATTGATATTTGATGTATCAATTTAAAATTATGCAAACAACAACAACACCCACAAACAAACAAAAAAAAATATCACGACTACAATAATGGTGAATCAACAACATTCCACGGAGAATCATTTAATTAAATCCTTGTATATTCTAAGGTTTTAAGGAACTCCGGACATCCCCTTTTATGACCATGAACAAAGATATTTGAGTAGATTTAACGACCTCTGTATAACTAACTTTACCTGAAGTGTTAATGAATAATTAAAGATACATCTCCCTTCATATGGGAACAATAGCTTTTACCAGAATCGCGAGGCGCCGATTTCAACAAGACACAACTTGCTACGTGCTAGTATTTAAATGTCGAGAGATCGCGGGACCCGTATAGCAATGTGTTACTTTTGCCACTTCGTCAACACGGCACTAAGACGCACGTTACACTAAATGCTTCTTGACTACACGCCAAAGAGTCTGTAAATTGCCACTCAATTCCAGCAATCATCTAACAATCGCCACTGTTCAGCCAGGAGTTCAGCCATTTTGATGGACCGATAAGGAAAATGCCTTAACTTTTTAAATGAACGGGTTAGACACGTTGTCGCGCTGTCGTCGTACGCTGACGTCGCCTAATGACTGACCGCGGCACGAAAAACAGATTGAGCGCTGACCAGAGGCGGTTAAAAGCCGGGATGGGTTTGCATGCAGCGCTTCTACTAAGTGGCACGTTATCCCAGTCGAAGTAATTGGATTGTTCTCCATTTTTTTTTTTTTTCCGGAGGTTAAGAATCAGCATTATTATCTCCCTTCCTGCTAACCGAACATGCGAGTAAAAAAAAAAAAAAAATGCGAGTGACCCCATTCGTTGTGAAGAAGAAATATAATTATCTGACAAATAAGTGTCAGCGTTACGTGAATCTTTTGATGTTTGTTTTACTGGATGCTGCTGATGCTGCTGATACTAATATTATTATTATTATTATTATTTAAAAAAAAAATCTTTCTCTTCTCTTTGTTTTCCTATTACTACCATAATTAAATCGATGTCTGCCTCTTCTTGATACTAGTGTCAAAGTCTGAATTTTTCTGGTACACTTCAGTCTGGCTGGCTTATTTGATACGATTTCACCAAATTTTATGATGCTAAAACAATAAGTCTGATGAAATGCTTAGAGACTGTTATTTTCCACAGCTTTTATGACATCATTCCACATTTTTGAAAGTAATTTAAATTAAAAAAAAAAATAAGTAAAAAAAAAAAAATAATAACTTATATATTATTTACCAGCATCTTTGTTTGTTTGTTTATTGTTATCGTAATAATCACTGTAACAGAGAGAGAGAGAGAGAGAGAGAGAGAGAGAGAGAGAGAGAGAGAGAGAGAGAGAGAGAGAGAGAGAGAGAGAGAG
>CM022672.1:19754893-19782393 GCA_012295275.1 Chrysomallon squamiferum | reverse complement strand
GTAAAAGCCTAACAAATATTATACAAAATTAAATAAAAAAATAAACAAGTAAAAGATAGACTATCTCCATAATTATACGGTCGCGTTTATGAAATAAATAGTGCTGGCTATTTTAGTTTACGATATATTTAACCAGGCCTGTATTGGGAACATGGTGAAAAACTTTGGTTATCTATCGATACAACACACACATTATTATGTTATTAATATATATTTAATGACGACGACAATAATGATGATTATGATAATGATAAATAATAATAATAATAAAACAACAACAGCAACATTTTTCAGCGATGGTTTGCGGTAGACACATGAGCCTTCCAGTTTAAGAAATCTTATTTAACTTCGTTCATTATAAAACACTGATGAATCCCAGCTAATTATCCATTCTAACCCAAGTACTTACGTTATTTGCGTGTAGAATTGCATCGGCTCACTTGCACGTTTATTATTATTAAGAAAAAGCAGTAGCAATCTACGAAGTAAATCAGCCGTAAAACTATTTCTTTTCTTCTCCCTGTGGATTAGATTTAATCGCTTGCGTGTGGACCTGATTCCTCCAATTTCTAATCAAAAAATTATTAGTCTTCTGTCGTGATGCACTGAGCATATCACATCTCAGTCACGTTATGTAACCAGGCTGTTATTTTATAACTGTGTCTGATAGTTCATTAGTATGGACGATTTTACCGAACAGAAAGACATACTTACACACACAAAAACACACACACACACACACACACACACACACACACACACACACACACACACACACACACACACACATACACGTATTAATACCATAATTATGTAATACTGCTTCATAAGATTCCATTTAAAGCTGTATTAAATGAAACATGAAATATAACAATTATTGCCTGTGAATTGTGGATAGATCTTCGTATGTGAATATACATACACATACATATACATACATACATGCATACACACACAGATACATACATATATATACATACATACATACATACACACACACATATACATACATACATACATATATATAAATGTTTATACACACATACATACATACATGGATACATATGTACACAGGCACATGCACACTTTTAGAAGATTAGCCCAGCAAACTAGCAGTAAACAGAATTAAAAAATATATAAACCTGCTCACGTAACTTAATTAACTGCTTATCTGCTCTGAAGTTATTTTAAGTCAATGTACAGATGAAGAGACAATCTCAAATATTCTGAATATTAACAAGAAAAATGGCTTCTTTGCTGAACACCCAAAACATACGTAATTTATTTTTGAAAAATACCCCCGAGTGCATTATTAAACATACAAGTACGAAATAAATACTTTAGATATCGGCTCCATCTCGGTTGTCGTTATTTCTGAAAATAACTCGCCTTATCAAGTTGCGGATGCAGGACGGGTTGTTGTCTCACAGATATAATGAACTTATTACTTTTTAATTGGTCTCGCACCTGTCTTAAGATAAACAATGTAGTCTGTCACTGCTAATTAGGATAGATGTGTTAAAACGATACGTACACACACACACATACTTACTTACTTACATACACGCATAAATACCGACATGCATATACGCACACACGTATACAGACACATGTATATACATTCATGCATACATATATATATAAATATATATACACACAAACACACATTCATACCAAGTTATATTATATAGATATATGCACATATTTGCGTACAGAGGATTTTCTTTAACACTGAAACCACGGTACGCATTTAATGTCATACACATCTACATACTAGTACGTATAATAATAATAATATCTACTGATTTATTTCGTTCTACCGATAGTGCATTAAAGAATTTAAATTAATTAGTGACATGCTCCTTTGGCTTTTGTTATAGACGTGGCTATTTTAATAATGCGTTGGCTTAAGCAGATTTGAAACCAGATATTATTATAATAGCACATGTATTCATCCTGTCCTCTCAGTGAATGCGAATCTTGTTTCACAGTCGTGGCAAAAGGAAATAATAATTAAAAAAAAAAAAAAAAAAAAAAAATCATGAACTAAACTTCTGAATAATTGAATATCCAGAAATGTGGGAAATTGGTGAGAGACTTGTTGAAAAGTTAATTATATGCTTGGTATATACTGTGAATTGCATCCGGCAAAAAAAAAAAAAAAAAAAAAAATTTCTTCGTTTAACATGTCTTTGTTAAAAAAAAAAAAATCTCTGCTGTATTAACGAGTCAGTGTCCTATTAACAAAACCCACACCTGTGGACTAAAGTTCATTGGCCGATGTGCTTTTCAAGAGTTTACGTAACTAAAATTTCTCCTTCTACTCGAGAGCTGACAGAAAACTGCGTATTTGTTGTGTGTTCCAGTCTAACACAGCATGTCTCATACAGACGTGCATCAGTAGAATATTAAATACAGACGTGTATCAGCAGAATATTAAACACGGACGTGTATCAGTAGAATATTAAATACAGACGTGTATCAGTAGAATATTAAATACAGACGTGTATCAGCAGAATATTAAATACAGACGTGTATCAGCAGAATATTAAATACAGACGTGTATCAGCAGAATATTAAATACAGACGTGTATCAGCAGAATATTAAATACAGACGTGTATCAGTAGAATATTAAATACAGACGTGTATCAGCAGAATATTAAATACAGACGTGTATCAGTAGAATATTAAATACAGACGTGTATCAGTAGAATATTAAATACAGACGTGTATCAGTAGAATATTAAATACAGACGTGTATCAGCAGAATATTAAATACAGACGTGTATCAGCAGAATATTAAATACAGACGTGTATCAGTAGAATATTAAATACAGACGTGTATCAGCAGAATATTAAATACAGACTTGTATCAGTAGAATATTAAATACAGACGTGTATCAGTAGAATATTAAATACAGACGTGTATCAGCAGAATATTAAATCCAGCTCACGCTGTTTCTTGTCCACCCCAGTCTGGAACGCGAATTCGTCGCTTACAAAATTGAATTTTGCTTCTTCGTTTTGCACTGTTTTGTTTAATATTTAATGCAAACAAAAATTTAGAAGGAAAAAAAAAAAAATAAGTAAGAAAATCCCCCCAAAAAAGAAGAAAATAATAATAATAAAAAAAGGAAAGAAAAGAAAAAGAAAAAAAGTAAAGAAAGTTATACGATGAATATTTATTTCAATTTCGTTTCCATATTTAAACGTATTCTGTGCTTAACTGATAATACATTTTTTTTCCCTTTTGATTTGTCAGTGATTCCTCCTCATGTTTATTTAATTTAATTTTATTACATTTTAATTTATTTACTTATTCTATTTACTTACTTGCATACTTATTTTATTCATTTATTCTATATATATATATGTATTTGTGTGTGTGCGTGCGTGCGTCTGTACGTGTTCACACACACACATATATATTATTTTGTTTTATTTTATTCATTTTTATTTATTATACTTATTTATTTATTATCCGAATAAAAACTGTTGGTGCTGACGGCTGATGTTAAAGAAAGTAAGGACGTTGATGACGTGGACGCTGGTGAAGATACGTGTCGATGATAATGTCAGTGGCCGAGTAAGGGATGTGTATTACAGCGCGAGGTTATTTCTCAATTCGCTCTGCTTATTGATCTCCCAGATCCAACTAATTGTATATCTCGTGACACCTGACACACTGCCGGCTCGTGAATATTCATGAGTACAAGACCCTGGCTTTGGCCGAACTTTCTCGCTGGATGCCGGGATGCTACGATGTAATTCCTCGATTCACGGCCACTGCACATCGGAGTTGTTTAGACGTGGCTTGTTTACCCAGATAAATAAAATATTTTTCAAACTGACGTGAGGCGACTTTATGGATATATGAATGGAAAGGGGAAATGTTGTTTTATGATGCCCACTTCCTTCCAGCTCGATAAAACTTTGTACAATCACGGCTCAATACCGCCCTGTCCTGCCCTTGTATGTTACCACGACCCCAATTATCACAGAGATAACAAAATATTTTCTCTGTTTGAGAGACACATCTAAGTAGTTTATTAATAGTCGTCATTTGATGCGCGTATTGTCAGTATTAACCTTCTAATTCGCAATGTTCAACGTTAAAGAATTTCAAGAATCAAAGTGAAATAAATTAGACAGCACAAAGTCAGTTCTTTCAAGGCATAAAATCTCACATTGTATCAGTTTGAAATATTTCATTCATCTCAGAACAAATACAGCTAGAGCTATAATATGACTTCGCTCTTTGCGGCTTTATAATAACTAAAATTGCTTTGACATTCCTCGCTCATGTATAACATGAATTATTAAATTACAAGCCAGGATTAGCTCTGCTCTGTATTTGTAAACATATGTGACTTATTACTATGCCTTTATATTCTTGACATTAACACCTATGTATACCTTTAATGTTGCATTTGTAATTAACGCGGACGAAAATATATCCTTAAATAAGACACTTCCTTCCGAGAACATTAGTCGTGTGTTATTTATGCTTTATTCTGCTTTGCATTTTTGACATTTCTCTCCCTCTCTTTTTCACTTACTTAAATCGGAAATAAAGTCTAGAAAATAGTAACAGTCTGTCTTTCGTTCTCTGTAATTAAAATGAAATATCTTTTTTCCTGTGCTTTTAATTCTCTCACTGACCCACTCAAAGGAAATCGATTCATCATTGCGTCATAGCGCGTGGACATTTTAATTTTTTTTTTTTTAATTTTAAAATTTTTTAATTTCTTCAGTTCTGGCTACCACATAGTATACATAAAGTTTTCCTTGCTAACATTACCATATTAAAATAATTTCTCATAAGATTAGAATCACAACGACAATAATCAAAACCAAAGCAGAATAATAATAATAATAATGATGACGACGATGATGATACCTACTAATAATAAACAAGCATATAATCAAAACAAAGGGAAATAATAATAATAATAATAATAATAATAATAATAATAATAATAATAATAATAAAAATAAAAATAAATAAATAAACAAAAAACATATATATATATATATATATATATAATAAAGCCATATCTATATACCAGCACATAAGAACATTCAAACATACATATATAAAAAAAATACACATACACACATTCATATACACAAAAATACATAAATACATACACAGACACACACAACATACATACATACATACATACATACATACATACATACATACATACATACATACACACATACACACATACATATACATATATACATATTACATTACACACATCATACACACAACAAAATCGAAAATCGAAAATGCCACAAGTGTGTATTGATCAGTTTTCTTTTTGAACTTCTGACTGGCAGATGATTACAATTTGATCTTGTTGTGCATCGGATTTTCGATATTTCGTAGGCTTAATGTAGTCACAGATTGATAACAAGCAGTAAAAAAAAAAAAAACCAACAAAAAACCCACCAAAAAACAAGATAAAATGCAAATACATGTGAACTCTGTAATTGTAAATGATACGAGAAGAAACGAGCATTGATCTTAGATTGCTGCTGAAGATCAAAGTGTCAGAAGAAGTTTCGTAATCTCAGAAGCAGCTCTTTATCAGTTTTTTTCTCTCAAATACAAAGAGAGATTTTTAAAACTGATTCACACTGCAGATTATGCAGATATGATGATGTCTTTACGTCGCGTCATATCATTATTAGACGTGAGGTTTGGATGGTGGTCAGAAGTCAGCAAAATACGATCGATTAAATGCCAAAAAAGGTTTTTTAAGACAATACTGCCTGCTCATCTGTGTTGATTTGAAGTTAAGAAGTATTTGATAAATAAAATTTAATACAAAATCTGTGAAGAACAAATGAGAGTGCGCGTTTTAAGTGTAAAGATACTAATAAAATGAATTACGATTTCAAAATACCAAAGAAAGAAAGAGCTGTTTATAAAACAAGTCCGATCAAGTTCTATTCGGTCCCTTTAAAAAAGGCTCTTTTAGTCATAGTTAACCTAGGTATTGCCTAATCCATGTCTTTTTTCTTCTCTCTCTCTCTCTCTCTCTCTCTCTCTCTCTCTCTCTCTCTCTCTCTCTCTCTCTCTCTCTCTCTCTCTCTCTCTCTCTCTCTCTCTCTCTCTCTCTCTCTCTCTCTCTGAGATTTTCTCCAAATCTTCCCTCTCCTTTCTCTTTATATATATATGTATGTATATATGTATGTATGTATGTATGTATGTGTGCGTGTGTGTGTGTGTGTGTGTGTATGTATATACGTACATTAGTTTCACATACAATTATAAAACATGTTTGTTTTCTGAACAAGAACGTCCATTCAAACTTGTTTATGCGGTGAGAGACAGAAACCAATGTTTTATGCATCGAGTGTGTAATTCTCTGGATACCCTAACACTGGTGAGGGAAGTGAAGAAACAGATATTTTTCCTTTCACCTTCCATAAACGTGAAATAAGTTGTAACGTAACGAAAGCTTTATTTTTTGTACGTGACAAACTAACCAAAGTGGACTTGTTTCTATTTCGTATATTGCTGCATAGAAAATATTATACAAATATTTATGTCTTACTGCAGTTTTTTTCAGCAAACTTGAATCCGTGAAGCACTGTGTAACAGTTATTTCTGATTTTCGTAACATTTTAACAGTTACAGATGAAATCGTAAAGGTAGTAAAAAATCTCTGTCAAATCTGAATGACTCAAAAAAACAAAACAAAAAACAACACAACAGAAAACGAAGCGTTTTTTTTATGTCTGCGGTTTTTAATATTTATAAACTGAGATTTGTTTTTAAACTGTTGTCATTATTAGATTATCGTATTTTGAAACAGACACTTTGGCTGCAAGAAATATTTTTTATTTTTTATTTATAAGACTCTTTCCAAATCGCGCATCACTTGACATTACCTAAATGTTAACTGAGAAATGGATGGTTTATTGAATTCTATAATGATGCATTTTATATATTATTATTATTATTATTATTATTATTATTATTATTATTATTATTATTATTATTATTAAAGAGGATGATGGTATCTTAAAAGTTTTATTATAAAAAAAAAAAAAAAAAAAAACACACACTTGTATATACACACACAAAAACACTAACAAACACATATCTATAATATAATAAATTATCAAATATAATTAATTACCAAAATAATTTAATTTATAAATGAAAAAAAATAAAAAAGAATAATAAAATAGTAAAAAAACATTTCATTAGATGGTATTTGACTGTATGTTTATTCTGTTACTCGCAACCGAATGAAAAAAAAAAATTAGTTATCTTTTTCCCTTATCGAAACATTTCATTACACTCTCAGAAAAAAAAAGAAGAAAAAAGAAAAAAAAAAGAAACTTTTGCTAGTGAAGAACGATTTCTGATAGACACTCAAATAAACTCAAAACGTCATTATGATAAATGGCGTTCTGGATAAAACATTTCCAAAGGGAATCTTACTGAACCGAAATCTCTCTCATTAATGACAGAATTACCAGCTGATCAACACTTGGCGATATTTTCCATGAACAACCGAAGAAGTAATAAAGTTATTAATAATTTGATAAGGAGATAAATGTACAGAAAGCCGCTATGAGTAAACGTCTTTGTAAATAACATTAATAACGTCTATCTTCGACTTCATCAGATATTCGAACGTCTGAGAATGGACGACGTTTTGTATTGAAATAATGAGATTTCTTGTTGCTGTAGATAAATTATAATTATTTCCAAATGGCCGTCAAATTAATATGTAAGTTGCTGTCTTAGTAATAACAAAAATAAAAAGATATATTTGAAAAAGAATCCCAAATTATTTTGATGTGTAAAACTCAAACTCATCTGCAAAACGCTAAAATAAAAAATAAAAAAATAAAAAAATAGGTGTTAAATAGCACAAAGATTAATTATCGAAGCGAAATATATTAAAAAATCTTTAATTTTCTGAACTCGTTAAAGACATATATTTCGTGTGTGGGTGTGTATGTGTGTGTGTGTGCGTGTGTGCGTATCTGTCTGTTTATCTACCTATCTTTATATCTATTTTTCTCCCTTTTTTCTTCCTCTTTTCGTTCTCTTTGCTTTCTCAGTCTTTCTCTCGCTCTTTTTCTTTACACCTCTCTCTCTCTCTCACACCCCACACACACACACACACACACCCACCCACACACACTCACACACACACAGTCACATTTCAAGAGCTAAAAGAACCCCCAACAACATTCAACTCTATAACATCAGTGCGGGAGTCATCTTTTTTTTTTTTATCAGATGACAAGGCAAAGAGTGCGCCATTTCAAAAAGCAGCCATTTCCACTTCTGTCCGTTGACAAGTCCTTCTATTCAAAGCGAACACGTTCCAACAGTGACCGCGGTCGCACAATATACGTACAAATGCCGTCACCCTACTTGAACCATAACGTCCATTAAAGAGGCGGTGGTCAGTCAATACGTTGAGTGGTCGCCTCTGCACGAAAAAAAAAAAAAAAAAAATACTCTGCGGGGCTGAATGGAAAGTCGGATGGAAAGTTCGTTAATGTGCAGAAAAACGCGTATTAACACTCACTAACAACATCGCCTATTGCAAGTCAATTACTCTTTCACCGCGCACGTCTGCTGCGGAACCAGTCGTCGTCCATTTTTTTTTTTTTTTCCCGTTATCAAGCGTTCTTTGAGAAAGAAAAAAAAAAAAAAAAAGTCCCCCGACAACTTTGGCCACTGTTAAAGGGTCTAATTCGCGTGACGAACGTTTCGACACTTTAAAATTGCTTTTATCTCTTCCGGAAGAAGCCACGATACGTTCATAATCCAGCGGTAATGCTACGCGAATGGTTTTGAAGTCACGCAACGTAAGATTAAATAGTTCAGCGATGATAATATTGTAACAGCAACACATTACGAACATAATGTTCCCTGATTAGTTGTGTGTCGTGAATGCAGCAAATCCCTGTCATTACTGGTTGTTGTTGTGAATTACTGTAAGCGTTTTATATGAATCGTTCACTCAAGTACGTCTCAAGTTGTCTCTTGTAACTAGGGTTTTATGTTCTTATGTAAAAAAAAAAAAAATAATAATAATAATAATAATAACAGTGAAATTGAATGTAAGAAAGAAAGATTTAAAAAATATATGAGCTAATGAATAGCATTCAAATTCAAAGAAACACAAAAATATACAGACACACACATATAGACGTACATTTTATATATATATATATATATACACACACACACACACACTCACTTACATATACAGCCACACAAACTCATACAAATATTCATGCACATACACACACACACATACAGTACACATATATACATATACACATACATATACACATACATATATACACACATATATATATATACATACACAAACACACATAAATACTACACACACACAGACAGACATACATACACAAATGTACATAGATATTCACATACACAACTTATTATTTTGAATAAAAACACGAATAGATGCAAACTCTGCAGTTACCTAACTACATATTTATATTAGCATATTTATTTTCTCTATCTTTCAACTTTTTTTTTTCTCTCATTCAGAACTGATTCTAATCATTAGTGGTGTAAACTGTAAGCTTATCCCACTGAAACATGATGATCGATGATCGAAAGCGGATCAAAGATCAACACAGCACTTAAAAATCTTGTATCATGTGCATGTCGAAATAGCTACATTGATTGCAGGCCCTGGAAAACGTAGCATAAAACATCTCTCTCTGATCATTCTGTATCCCATGAATTCCTTGATATTATTGCCAATATTGACTCTAACTCAAGTGTCAACATATAACTGAGACCCGAGGCATGGCATAAGTCTACACGCTGCAGCATGAACGCAAGGAAAGAAGAGGAAAATATTTCAATGACGATATTTTCTTTTCGTGTAAAGATAATATAATATGGATGGTTATGGACAAACGGAACTTACTCATGTATTTTAATACTAACTGTAAACAGTCATGCAATGTTTGTAGTTATTTTAAACAGAACGTGTCTGAGATTAGTCTGGAAGTGCGAAGAAATAAATTAGGAAGGAAGGAAGGAAAGAAAGAAAGAAAAGAAAAGAAAAGAAAAGAAAAGGAAAGGAAGGGAAGAAAGGGAAGAAAGGAAGATATATATATATGTTTTTCTTGTGTGTGTATATATGTGTATGTCTGTCAGTGTTTAAAAATAAAAGTGTACAGCGCAGAACTATAAAATCTAGATCTTAATGTAGGACGGAAATACAGTCCTGAATTTCCCATAAAATACATTTGAATGGAATGATAAAACACACACACACACCCACACACAACAGACACTCAAACACACACACACACACACACACACACACACACACACACACACACACACACACACACACACACACACAAAAACACTTGTTGAGATATTTAATCTCTTAAATGCCAAGAAGTGACAGATAGCACCTTTAAATAATTGTAAACTGAAGATTTAATTATGACGGAAACAGGAGAAACTGTGTCATTAGCGTGGGTAGGTGAATGGCAGAGGTATGCGCAATGATTTTGTGCACAAGGAGAGAGGAAATGACGGAAACACTTCGATATAACAAACCAGTGAGCCTGTTAATTTCAATAATTAAATATTCATTACAGCACAGATGTCTCCTGTTACCTGTAAGCAATGAATATTTCCTGGCAGATGCGCCCGTAGATCATTAGCTTATTTTCAACGACGAAGTCAAGAACCAAAGTCTGTTCAGACTGAAGCGTGTCACGTCAGACTGAAGCGGGGGGGTCACGTCAGACTGCAGTTTAAAAACGTCAGACGTTAAGCAGTTTAAAACTTCAAAAGACTTCATAGTCGTTACGCCGCATATTCGCCTTATGGGATTCGGACCACATTGTTCTTTTTTTTTTTTTTTTTTTTTTTTTTGTCAATGAGGAAAGCAATATTCCTCGACGTAAAATAGAATGACTATCAGAACGTTGGTTTGGGTTTTAGTTCTTTCATCATGCAATTTGCCTAGCTGGGGAATCTCCGTTTGAAACGATCAGTTTGTTTTATTTCTGACTCAGATCAGTGAAAGGTGAAACAATATCCTGCTTTATTGAACACTGTAAGAACATTAGTATTGACGAAAGAGAAATTAATTTCCTTAACCAGATTTTTTTCCGACGTTTCGTTATTAAGACGGATTCGAAAGAGTAGAAGGACATAGCAAAGAATAAAAGCGACTTTTTTTTTATTTGTTTGTTTGTGTTTTTTTCTCTGCTTTTGGTGTTTTTTGTTTTATTTTTTATTTATTTATTTATTTATTTTTTAATCTTTTTTATCTTCCACCATAGTAAACAAACAAATAAATAACTTTATTTATTCTCTGGTCATATACTACAGTGTATAAAATTATATGAACTTATTTTTATAAAAGCTCTACTTATTTTTAAATAATTAGTCTAGAAGGTGTTTATCATTTATCATCATCATCATCATTTAAAAACTGTTCAGAAAATTACAGCTATTTTTAGTAACGTAAAATTCTAATTATAAAACGCATATTCGTATAATTACTGATTTTTTAATATATTTACAAGTGAAAAAGATATTGTTATTGATCACCAACAAAGAAAAGTTTACGATCACATCTTTTTTTCTAATTTAATAACCTTAAACGTGCATCCTTTACTGAAGTACTGGATATATGAAAATACGTATGTGTACATGAATGTGTACGTGCTATATCTCTGTTATATTTCAATTATTATCTAGTCCATATATAAGCCTAGAATTTGTGTTTTCACGCCTCTGTGAATACTTCTGGCTTTGACCCACATATATTTGTTTTACTACGTTATGCGACCTATCCTCACATAATTTCATACGTTCCTTTTTTTTTTTTTTTTTTTTTTTTTTTTCGTCTGCAGCTTAACTGCCTCATCGACTTTTCTTTTCATCCGTATTATTCGATTGATTCATATAATATTCATTATCCACATAACAACATTTCATCTGACATCTATTTCGTTTCACACTGACATTCCACGGGATGACCGCGTGTGTCGTAATAAAAACTACATCAGCTTCACGCAACTTTCTTCTGTTTTACGGGGATGAGTCATGTGTGGTCTGTGTCCATGAACTTCACTGATTTTTTTTTTTATATTTCTGTTTATTAGGATCGCTGCAATATAAACAAATGCTAATGATGGTTATATTATTTATATGTTTATTTATATATATTTAAAAAAAAAAAAAATATATATATATATAGTTTATGGGTTGTTCAGCTAGATGATTGCTGGATGGTTTGTTTGTTCTTTCTTTTACGTATTGATATATAGCTGGGTTTTTTTAGTCGTTTTTATTTATTTATTTATTTACTTACTTATTTATTTGTTTGATTGTTTGTTTATAACACATATCACATATATTAATAGATATATTTTAGTTTCTGAATCAGTCCTACTGATGCTTGCTTTCTACCATAATTTTAGCTTTACTTGACAAGAATGTTTGATCGTTTTAATGGAATCTTTGTCATTTGAATGAAATACAGCCTCAAAGACAGAGAGAGAGAGAGAGAGAGAGAGAGAGAGAGAGAGAGAGAGAGAGAGAGAGAGAGAGAGAGAGAGAGAGAGAAAGAAAAAAGAGAAAGATAGCGACATAGTTTTATTTAGTAAAGAAAAAAGGGGGAAGGAAATAAATCGCTATGCAAACTTGTTAGAAAAATACCACCATCAATTTGACTGCTATTAATAGAGCCGCAGATAAAGCTACAATTACGTACAAGATGATGCGTTGTTCGACTGACAATTTCAATATATTAAAACAGCCCATGTAGTTTTTAAGGCGTCCAAAGTACGAAGACAGATGACGCCATTATTGTTTTCGGCTTGAAGCCTAAAATCCTTGCAATAACAACGATACCAATAACTTCCCTTTCCTTAATTACCCGGGCATTTTGTCAGCTTTCCACAAGGTGGCTCTCAAGATAAAAGGGGTCAGGGAAGTTCGTTCGGTTGGCTTTTCACAAATTTTTATTCCAGCACCAAACCAACACCATATATCAGGCGAAAATAGCTGTAATTTCAATAAATGTCCGTTTGTAAAAAGAAGAAATAGAAAAGCGGGGAACTAGCTAGCTTTTTTGAACAAGGGTTATGGCCGGTGTGTGTTTGGGTCTGTGTGTATCTTAATCCAGTGTAATGATTTCTAGTACATGAATTTAGTATTTTACTGACCGACTACAACCAAGCGTGCGATTCCGAGATAATTCAGAAAAACAACAAGACAAATTGACTTGTTGACCATGATACCAAAGCTAGGTGATCAATCAAATTACTATTTTTCATTCTAATGTGCTCCTTGATATGCAGTGTATGAAGTTGCCTGCCGTTTTTCTGATGTCTAGATAGAAAAACTGAAGCCATCATGCAGATTGCAAATTATTTTTCCTTCCTGTTCAGCAACAGCAAAAAAAAAAAATATCTAGGTGCAGTGCAACAGCTTTCAGTGATGGATATGTAAAATGTGTAAAATATACTATTGGGTAATTAGCCTGAACTGAGATGTTGTGGAAGTAACTGACACGAAACAGACAGATGACTTTGTGATACTCGCCTTTTGAATTGCACCATTTAGAAATTAATAATGTAAATAAAAGATGTGTTCAGTATGAAATATTACTCTTGTTGCGTGCTGTATTCTGAATAACAATAAAAGAGATTGGAAAATAAGATTGATACGTATTTGAAAATGTCTAAAATGCTATGGCAGAATTGTCCAGACAGTCCTGATAAGAACGAAACAAATTAATACGTGTTTATTAAATCTCAACACATCTTTATGCTGTCACTGTTGTTGATATTATTGTTTTTGTTATTACTACTGTTAATATTATGATCATTATTATTGTTATATTCTTAATTTTTGTTGTTGTTGTTGTTGTTGTTGTTGTTGTTGTTCTTATTATTATATCATAATTGTAATTATTTTGATTATCATTGTTATGATGATGATGATCATTATTATTATTAATATTAATATTTTAAAATGAAAAGGTTGAGACCAAAGTAGAGTCACTTTTATCGCCAAGCAGTAACAACTGCTTTAAATGCGCCTTCCCATTGTCTTTTCTAAACCAATGAGAAGCCTTACTTGCAACAATACATTTAGCATGAATTCTGTTTAAAAAATAACATATAACAATAACAATGTAAACTGTTATAAATAAATATACCTGCATTTAAAAAAATTAATTAGAAAAATACAACAACAAAAAAAAAAAAAACAATCAAACAAATGCATGTACTTCTCTGTCTTCTTCTTCTAAAGAACTCTTGTTTTGTTTTGATCCACAGGTCGTGAAAATGATGATCATTGTCGTCTGCTTGTTCATTCTGTGTTGGCTACCTCTTCAGACGTACAACCTGCTCAACACCGTGTACTACGAAATTAATCTGTAAGTATAACCTTACCTACCTCTACCACACAGTTACGTTACATTCTTGTAAGTATAATCTTACCTATCTCTACCCACACAGTTACGTTACATTCTTGTAAGTATACCTTACCTACCTCTAACCACACAGTTACGTTACATTCTTGTAAGTATACCTTACCTACCTCTACCCACACAGTTACGTTACATTCTTGTAAGTATAACCTTACCTACCTCTAACCACACAGTTACGTTACATTCTTGTAAGTATACCTTACCTACCACACAGTTACGTTACATTCTTGTAAGTATAACCTTACCTACCTCTACCCACACAGTTACTTTACATTCTTGTAAGTATACCTTACCTACCACACAGTTACGTTACATTCTTGTAAGTATAACCGTATCTACCTCTACCCACACAGTTACTTTACATTCTTGTAAGTATAACCTTACCTACCTCTACCTACACAGTTACGTTACATTCTTGTAAGTATACCTTACCTACCACACAGTTACGTTACATTCTTGTAAGTATAACCTTACCTACCTCTACCCACACAGTTACTTTACATTCTTGTAAGTATAACCTTACCTACCTCTACCTACACAGTTACGTTACATTCTTGTAAGTATAATCTTACCTACCTCTACCCACACAGTTACGTTACATTCTTGTAAGTATAACCTTACCTACCTCTAACCACACAGTTACGTTAAATTCTTCATACTTCGTTGTCAAAACGGCATAATAAGTACAATTATTGTTAAAATACAAATACAGTTATAATGAAATATAACAGAAAATTGTTAAAATTATAATAATAATAAATAAGAAAAAATGTAAGAATGAATTATATTATGATATAAAGTTAACATTAAAATAAGTAAATTATGTTGAAAATGTGAAACGAAACTTTTAAATTAGCAGTTAAACATAGATGAAATTACTGAGAAACAAAATTCACCCATGAAATGAGAAATAGCACCAATACATGTGTAATTGCTAATAAAAGATAAATAAATTCAGTTTGTTTTAAACTGTAAATTTCAACTCAGTATCAGCGGCTACAGTTTCATTGACAAGAATTTAAAAAACCCAAAAAAACAAGGAAATGAAACGAAAATTTGCGTTTGACGTGTTATTGAGGCCTGTTCCTCAGAAAAGGAGACAGTTAATTAACAATACTAAACAAGAAAATGATTATATTTGTTTAGGTTCAGTATATATGGTCATTTAGTTTGTTAACTAATGTTTAACGCAAACTATTTCCTTTCATCAGGAAAATTATCTTTCAAATGTGACCGATTTACTGTCTGCGTCATGACTATTATTATTCCAAGAAGAATTAAGAATTTTTTTTTAAATGTATTATTTGAATCATCTTGAATAATAAACCAATATTTTAAAATTTTAAAGAAAGAGGAAACAGTAAAATAACAAAAGAAGTTGAAAAATTAAGCTAATAAATATAATCAATTTTTTTTTGTTATTGTTGTTTTTGGTTTATTTTCTGCATGCTTAGTACTGATTGGACCAAACCCTTGTTTTCTCAGTACGTAAAATATAAAGTGTAATTTTTTTTCTTTATACATTATAAAAAAAAGAAAAAAAGAAATGTGAACTAAGAGAACCCGAATGCTATGATGACTAAGATAAGTGATAAAATCACCTAATCAAAAGAGCGACTCAAGACAGAAGGAGAGTTAAGACGCAGAAAGTATTGGAGATTCCAAATGATCCAGAAGACGAAATCTTTTATTGTTTTCACTAAAACCGGGTTACAGTATATGTGTAACACGTTACAGGCCGCCACAGCATGATGGTCCGTGATATCTATTTTATTTCATACCCACGGGAAGGTACACCACTTGCTGCTAATTGATAACTGTTGCGGCAACGAATTTCCTCTTTCGTATCTCCATTACCCCAGAAATAACGTTAATATTAATATTCTGAGGTGTGTTTAAGTATTCATTTATTAATTCATTCATGGTTTTTTGATATCTGATTTCTACAATGGGAAGTCAGAGGCAGTTCAAGGCTAGAAATTCACAGATTGCTGGAAACAAATACCATTCAAAAATAACAGACAACATGCTTTGAGATAATCTGTTTTCTAAGAGGCGTTCTGTTTCCATGATTAGGTTATATTCAACACCGATTAAATTATTTTTTTCGTTTTCGACCGATGTCTTAAATTAAAATTAAACGACAATGACGTATAAAGTGGTCGAGATACGTCATTGATCGGCCATTTTATAAAACTCAGTCTCCACTCGGCTTCATTACAACTTCAGTTCAGTTTTTAAATCACAGTAAAGCGACTTTAATACGTTTAGGCTTACTGTTCTGTCTAAAACGAATCATTATACTACATGTGCTCTTTTTTTTTAATGCTCTTTTCTATTCATGTTTTTGCATGTATATAACATTTCTCTAATTTGCATTTCTCATAACTTGAATAAGGCATAAGAATTTTAAATCACATTAGTGATTCTGACACGTGAAATAATCCAGTGTTGCTATTTTAAGCAAAATTGGAGATACAGATTTTAATTTCTTTGGTTTTTTTTTCTTTCTTGATGTGATCAGTCATGGAACAACCCCTGTGAAGAAAATAACAGTTATTACCCATATGTCTCTGCTAGCTGCGAAGGGTCTCTATAACAGTTCAAGCTTCAGGTCTCTGGTTGGTTGGGAGGTTGTTTTTTTATGGTCCTGCCATGATTTCAGTTTCTGTCTGAAACGTGATGTAGTGCGTGCTGAACAGAAAATACTGACAGAGATAAATCAAATCAGAGAAAGAAGGATGAAAAAAAACAATCAAATAGAAAGATTTTAATTCTTTCTTTCATTATTTCTTTCTGTCTTTCTTTATTTCTTTATTTATTAAGCACAAAGATTAATATGAATACATTCCGAGGTTTTTACATCCTAACTTTGGCTTTGTGTTGAATTTAAGCCTAAAAAGTGTGTGTATATTTATCTATAGCCTAAACATCATTAAAATTAGGATTCAGTAGTTTGAAGAAAACAAAACAATAATAAAATAAAATAAAATAAAATAAATAAATAAATAATAATAATAATAATAATAATAATAATAATAATAATAATCATAATAATAATAATAATAATCATGATAATAGTAATGGTAATAATGGTGATGATCATGATGAAAATAAAAACCAAACACTCGGCTTCACCAGATATTTCTAAACAAAATATATATACAGTATTTTTGATGCATAAAGAACTCAAAAATGTTACACTACTTACTTTCTTTTGTCCTTTTACTGAGAATACTTTTAAGTAACACGTTCTCGAAAGTAAGTTAATCAGAAAAATATTGGAACACGTAAAAAAATAAGACATTTTTATACAAAGATTACAACAATATATAAATCATAAACCGAGCCATAACAGTACAGCATAAATATAGCCATAATATAATTTCGTTATTAGGATCTTAACTGGAGCAATATGACATAAGAGAAGGAATAGATAGATCACTCTAAATTAATTATTTCTGTCAGATTTTATCTGTGTAACGGGTATAGATACTTTTTATAACTTATTTTGATGGCTATTCTGCTTGCCTGGATTGTCTCATAAATCTTTTTTATATATATAAACCGTATCGTGACTAAAGAAGTTCCAATTTGCTATGCAATATTGGTATAGCTTTACTATACCTATCATTCATGTAAATGTCCATTATCGTGATTTTTCTGGTTGTGTTTTCGTGTTTTTTATTTCCATATTACCGAGTTTATTCTGTACTTTGCTTTTCACATATGCTAAGTTTATAATAAATACAAAGCCAACAATAAATTATGGCATTTGTAAACAGGTATTTGTAATTACGTTCATGGAATCTTTCAGCTGGATTTCTTTTTCGAGTACCTTTGTGTTATTATTCTCATTCGTGCAATTTGTGTTAAATATTTCATATTTTCATTACACCATACGTTCAATAGTTGATGATCTCAAAGTGTCTGATTTTTCGGCATTGAACTGGCAGCCACTTAAGCCTCTTGATGTCTTATGTATATATATATATATATATATATATATATATATATATATATATATGTATGTATATGTATGTGTGTGTGTATATGCGTGCATGTGTAGGTATTATTTTTACAGTTGTTGTTGTTGTTGTTGTAAATTATTGTCTGATATGTTTTATATATAACAAGTGAAAACAGCACTACGCCTGACGGAATGTATTAATCGGTAAACGTGTGAAACTTGTCACTGTCCAGCCAGAGTTTGGTTTAATCTCGTCACGGTCACATTTCTCCTCCGTCTCAAAGTTAAACGACGGACGCAGTGAGGTAATTACAGAAAGACTTTTATAATGTCTGTGCACGCGCCACCCTTGCAGACAATGAATATTGTTTAGAACGTGCAGATCCTGAAGTAGTGGCCACGTCAATTCGTATGCAATCGCCGAAATCAGTCGGCTCATTTCCGGAAACAGATCGCTTTACGATAGTCGTAATTTTGGTCCGAATGGCCCCAGGTTTAGCGGGAGACGACGGAGGTCGATACTGTCGAGTAAGCCCAATGCGCATCTCGTTTCCCTAACTGTTATTCATTGAACGGGATCAGTGTGGCGTATCTCCCAGTCCAACATCAAAGTGTGAGGACTCTTGAAGTATTTAACCGACATTTAAGCGAACAGTTTGACTGAAAAACTAAACGATAGCCATCTTGCGTAACAAATTTAAGTTGGTGCAGTAATGATTGATCATTCTCTTCCTTTTCATTTTATCCTGCTTTAACTCTCTCTCTCTCTCTCTCTCTCTCTCTCTCTCTCTCTCTCTCTCTCTCTCTCTCTCTCTCTCTCTCTCTCTCTCTCTCTCTCTCTCTCTCTCTCTCTCTCCCCCTCTTCTTCTTCTTAGACAAATATATGTAGGTTTGTGTCTGTATGTGTGCGTGTGTGTATATGTGGGTTTGTATATATATATATATATATATCAGTAACAATTGTTAATTAACGATTTTTTTAAATTTACTTTATCCATGTTGCATTCAGACGTGTTCTTCGTTACACATGCGTGCTGAAACAATGTGACATAAAAATATACATAGAAGTATACAGCATTAGTGTGCAGCATTACTTATATATGAAATACGGTCTTACTTAAAGGTACAATTTATTGAACATAAGATCAACATAAAGAGTACAATTTCTAAATAATAATCATCCGTGTTGCGTTCAAGAAATTAATATTTTAATGAAAACAGTAATCAAAGAGGAATTAATTGCAGACATTATTCTTTGTGTTACATATATGATGTGGTCTTTTCTAACGAGCGTGAAATGTATTTCAGAAAAAAAAAAGCATTTAACAAACATACGCCTTTTGTCTTTGTCCTGAACCTGGATTTGATTTCGATCTGCACATAAATTCTTGTGAACGACACTCTGTTTGTTAAAGAATCGAATGAAACGTGTGTTTTTTTTTTTTTTTTAAGAACAATTTGTAAAATACTTTGCTCGAAGATGTTTTATTTTATTGTACGGCAGCTTTTGTTACTTAAACATTTACACATGAATCCCTGCAGAAATGCAGGCAATTCATGCATTAGCCAGTCCCGACATGTTAATTTTATTTAAAAAAAATAAAAAAAAAGAATTTCACTGTTTTCTATGGGTCATTTTATTTTTAAATAAATAATAAATTTCACTGTTTTCCCATAGAATGCTTTTCCAGATAAACACTGAATCAGTTTCCACAGAAGCATAAGTAATAACAGTCAAAGCCAATTCAGAGTGTAATTATGTTTTTATTTCCATCCTGTAAGTAGTTCTTGTTGTTTTGAACATGAACTTTGCTAATTTATTATATATAAATATATATATATATATATATATATATATAAGTGTCTAAAAGTGACTTATTATGAATGACAGTCAATTAGCAGAAATCTCACGTCTGTTTTTCGAACGTGCATACAGACGGCTTCGTGTTTTGTCGCGTACTCTTTGAGGTGGCATGTTTAACCCAGGGGGTAATCAATATAGAACAATGCTAAGTTGAAAAGTTCACGCATCGCTAATGACGAGCTACAAAAACAAGAATATTTTCCATCTGTCTGTCTCGCCCCCACCTGTACAATGACATAATTTTTTATTTTTATTTTTTGGAACGCGATTTTAAGTTACCCGCTGATCAAGTCATCGGCCTCTACACATACCTAACTTACGCCAAAATTAATAACGAATGGTGTAAAACATATTACCCACTAATATATTAACAGAAGTGGAACAGTGGGAGCCAAGTTCACAGACTGCGATCTGTAAATATGTCCAGGGTATGTAAAGGCGTTTATTGGTCCCTAACCTGTTATCAAATCTTAATTCTGTTTCTGCAGTAATCAGGACCAGTGAAAAAGCTGTCAGTGAAGGCAGCGGAAATTGATGGCGATATACGATGTGACTGTGAATTATTTTAACAATATTCCTACTACTACTGCTGCTGTTTCCACTCCCACCACTTCTTATACCAATATTACTACCACCTCTGCTGCTACTACTACTATCCTACTACTACTACCACTACTATTACTACAACATTTAAAGTACTGATCACTAATGTTACTACTACTATTACTACTACTTTTATCATTATCACGATCACAACTATTGTTATCACTATTAAAAAATAATAACTAAAAAAAAACGTAATAATAATAATAAGAATAACAAAGAAGAAGGAAGATTTCTTTTAATAATATTAAAACAAGTATATTACAACAACATGACAGTTCAGTTTCTAAGCGACGCTGAAACTGATTTGTGAAATCACACACTTCACTCACGAACGAAAAATCAACAAATCTCGAAAGCCGAGTTTGAGCCGTCAAACTCCCCATCGAAGAGCAGAAACCGTACAGTGACACCGAATGTGGCGGATATTAAAGCAAACCTGCAAGACATTCAAGTCGCGCTAGAAGGCGTTTACGGAGGTGGACGAACAAAGGCGAGCTCGATAACGAACACGCTTTGTTCCGCTGCACGTGTTGCAGCTATTCCCATCGTCATTGATAAAATTTTGCGTCTTGTCGGTGGAGAACCCCCACAGAAGGTTATTGCTGAACTTGTCGTATTGTCTGAAATTTTGTTTTATAGTATTTTCTGAAGAGCGGGCGGATGATTGGCGAAACTGAGATCGGGCAGTTTGGCTGGCTGTCGTTTCCGGGTGTCAAAAATTGGTACTAGTAGTAATAGTAGTAGCTGTAGTAGTGGTTGTTTTTATAGTAGTAATAGCAGCAGCAGCAGCAGCGATAGTAGTAGTAGTAGTAGTAGTAGTAGTAATATTTTCGATTTTTTTTTTTTTTTTTCCACTGTAACATAGCATGTAAAAGTATTAATTATTACAACCGGTCTATTTCTAGCATAAATTATTCAACTCATTCTATTAACGTACCCTATTCCAGTCGACTTTAGATTTAGCGGACGTAAATATGACTAATTCCACTAGGTGCGAAGAAAGCGCTCGAATTTCGCTGCACCAGCGGATGCCATTCATAATTCACACGCTGCTGTGTCGAGCTAGGTCTTGGAGGTCTGGGTGGCGTGGGTGGCGTGGGTGACGTGGGTGACGTGGGTGGATGAGTTACACCCCCCCCAAAAAAAAAGTACTTCAGTACGTTAGTAATCATGATCAGATTCCTATCTTTTTTTAATTTTAATTTAAATATTTATTGGTATCTTACAGTTTTCGGATGGTTTTGCAAAGAAATAACTTTATTTCGTGAACAGTATTATTAAAAATATAATATAAAAAATACAACAAACTAACAGTATAAGCTATAATTATATGAAATATAAAAGGAATTTGTGTTTAGACTTAAATTCTGTTTTCTGGATATATCCTTATATTCCAAGAACCGAAGATTTTCTAAATCCCAAACATTTCAGAGAAGATTTTCAAACGTTTTTTTTTCTTTTTTCAATTTCATAAATGTTCTTTCGTCAGTAGAAAGGTGACGTTTCTACATCTCAGATTCACAAACCAGTCCTGATCGAAAACACGTTTGATTAATTGAGACACAGTCGTTCCTAAAGGGAGATAAAAAATTCCTTGACTCTTCAGGGAACATCTAGTGTCTTGTTGAAAAATGCTTCCATGAGGGTTTAGTCGCCAATACAACTCAGTCTCTAAGACTTGAGAAATGTCTTCTTTAGATGGTAACTGATTAAAATACAATGAAAGCTAAAACGAGAGCTATAACTTTAAACACACCATTCATCTCTAACCTTTTTATCTCCCACTTTTTTCTCTTTTTTTTTCTTTTTTTTTTTCTTACATCCCATTTCGGCTATCTGCATAAATCCTGTTTTTTTTTCGTAAATAGCAAAGATAGTTTTGAATTACTTTTCAATTTTGCAATGATACTGATTTAATACTGATGATGGTGGTAACGATGTAAATAATGATGTTTGTTTTCCGTGAATCAACGAGCGACGTATGTTCATATATCATAAGTGGATGTCAAAAGTTACTGAACGTTTGTTAATTAAGGTGGTAATATGTTGTGTTATATTATGTTATATTTTGGGTTTATTTCAGCTATAAATACATGAACATCATATGGATCTGCTGCAACTGGTTTGCCATGAGCAATTCCTGCTACAATCCCTTCATTTATGGACTTCTAAATGTGAGTTATGTCATTATTCTTTACAAAGAAAAGTCGAAAAATAAACTAACAGATAAGACTGACAGACAGACTGACAGCAAACAATCACACAGTCGAATAGACAAACATATATAGACAGAGTGAGATAGACAGACAGATAAGCAGACATATAGACAGAGAGATAGACTGTGAAAAAAAAGACAGATGGACAGAGACAAAGATAACAACCTGTCAGATTGACATAGATAGACAGATAAACAGACAGAAATCGGACACAGAGAGAAAAATCAAGACATCAGACATATACAGACAAATAAAGACGGACAAATCGACTGATTACGTGTTGTTTGCGTTATATGTGCAGTGGTGTATAAAAGTTAGAGAGAGTCTTACAAAAAAGACAGAGTATGACGATCAATCAGAGAGAGATGCATATACAATATATATATACTATATCACTATATATATATATATACCATCTTATTATATATGCGTCTCTCTCTCTCTCTCTCTCTCTCTCTCTCTCTCTCTCTCTCTCTCTCTCTCTCTCTCTCTCTCTCTCTCTCTCTCTCTCTCTCTCTCTCTCTCTCTTTTTCACTGACTATCAGTAACATGCTCCCTCTCTCTCTGTGTTTTTTGTCTTTCTTTTTTTTGTATTTAACGAACTTATATATAAATTTATATCCGTCTTTTTTTTTTTTTTTTTCAAGCAAAAATTCAAGCGCGAGTTCCGAATCCTCTTCTCGTTTTGCCCGTGTCGGTGTCTGCAGAAGGAGAGCAAGGACTACACGGAGTACTCAGAGAACGGGACGCGACGCTGCAGCATGATGAGAAACACCGCCGTCCGCTACAACTTCGCCAGAGAGGAGCACCGGAAATTCAACGACGAGACGGAAACGTCCCAGATATGAAGCCAGAAGCTCATTGGTGGAACGCAAAGGCGAAGATGAAAAGCACAGACTGATTGGTAGTAGTTTGAAAGTCCTGACCTAGTTCATCGACGAACATCCAGTAACGGTTCTTTTTTTTGGTTTTGGGTGGGGTTTTGGGGGGGTTTCCCCTCCAGGACGAGGTGTTTAAAAAGTCTACATAGACTAAGTTTATGCCATGATGTGTCTCAAGGCTTTGTTCTCCAGTTTACAAAAGGAAATCTGGAAGACTTTCCCGTGACGATTTTTATTGTTTCTTTCAGTTGTTGTTGTTACAAAACATGGCCTTGCATTTGTTGGATGTATTTATTTTGCAGTAAAAAAAAACAAACAAAAAAAACCCCACAAGAAATTCATTGTATCATATCTAACCCTAACCCTAGAATACATTAGAAATTATTCAAGAACATTTTATTTCTTATTTCATTACAATGCTGATTTATTTCTTTTGGAAAATTCCATTTTCTCCGTCTTTGGATTAATTAGACAGCTGAAATCAAATTCATTTTCAAAATAATGCTAAAATCGATGTTAAAACAAACAAAATAGTTTTCAGTTTCTTTATCAAATAAATGCAAAGCAAATTAAATTCAAACAGAAATTATTGTTTTATTTTTGTATATTTCTTCAAGACTGAAGATTACGATCCATACGTAGCATTACAGTGGTGCTGAAAAGCGTACAAGGACGTCAGATTTTTTCAAATGGGTACTCTGGTATCAAATACCTCTGGGGGTCATTCCGGTTCGGTTCAGTCCTCGGCAAGGAAACGAGCATTTTAAATGACGTTTTAATGCTTAAATTACATTGTTAACGATTTTAGTTTTTTAAATTAATGAAATTCAAGATACTAGTATTGGAGTAAAAACAGTTCCAGGAACAGTTATTAATGTTCTTAGAAGTTTATCACGGTGTTCATTAATAAATGATTGCTATATATCATTTAAAAAAAAAAACATCTATTAAAATAAAATTTAAAAAATCCCCAAAAACAACATTTACTTTGACCGATGACAGATCTGAAGCGCATCGTTTCGAAAGCAAATTAACAATATTTTCTCCTGAGAACAGTTTTCATTCAAATGACCCAAGACACCATCTCATTATTTATTTACTAATTGTTGTTTATTTATATTTATTTACTCCACTTTCAAAAATAACTTCTTCACTCTGCTTATTAAAAATAAATAAATTACAGGTAAAAAACCAAGTTTATAAATCATTGTAGAATTATCGACTTATTTTAACATCAGTACGTGATCTGAACCTTTAATATTAGTCACTAATACAAAAATGTCCTGGCGAGCTCAAAATATAGACTGGCGAATATAAATCGACAATCGATATAGTTTTGTATAATACACTCGCAGTAAATTCGATCTCTCTTGGAACTTGAGAAAAGATAAGTTAGTAAATATATATAAGTAAATAATGATAGTATAGTTGCATAATTATTTTTTTTTAGATTTAAAATAAGAAAAAAATGATGATGATGATGATGATGATGATGATGATGATATTATTCTACTACTACTACTACTCGTGGTAGCAGTCGTAGTACAAGTATTATGTTTTCTGTTGCTACGGTCGTTGTTGTTGTTATAACCGTTAATCGTGCGAAACATTTATTTTTGCTGTAACAGTTTAACTCAACAGTTTAAAATTTTAATCAGTTTGTTAATGAGAACAAGCATTTTAATTTTTTATTTATTTATTTAATTTTTTTAAACTCACAAAGCGGGTGTTTGAACTGTCAGGCAAGGATAATGTTAGGGTTAGTATGTTAGAAGATTAGTGATATCACTTCCGGTACATACCCATAAGCCATCTCTGTCTCTTGTAGACAGATACAAGCTTAAAAAAGAATATTCTGTTAAACGGATAAATAAACAATATGAATATTAGCATGATTTCCCATCACGTCAAGGAACTTTTTTTTTTTTTTTTTTCCAGAATAGCTCATGATTTGGGATCCTCTTCAATAATAAGCAAGATTACGTTATTGAATATTAAAATCTTCCGGCTATTAATTAGGTAAAAAAAAAAAAAAAAAAAAAAAAAAAAAAAAAAACCTCACATCTGAAATGTAAAGCATTACGTAAATCAAATCTCAAAGAATAAAGTAGGTTCATCATCAAAAAAAACATTTCTTTACTGTACTGATTTCTTTGGAAATGGCTAAAGTAATTACGTTTACTTACAATAGAAGAAGAAGAAGAAGAAGTAGAAGAAAAAAAATTGCAGTGAATGCATGACGTGTACATAAAAGATCACGTGTGGGGTTAGCGAAGCGAGAGGGTAGTTATAATTCTCTTGTGAGTGGTCCAAATCTGGCTGAATTAGCTCTGTTTCCTGTATTTTTCAATTACCAGAAGGAAAGCAGTTAAATAATTACGTTGCACCATGCTGTTAAATTCATGGACTGTTGGGGGAAAAAAAAAAAAAAAAAAAAAAAAAAAAAAAACTATCTAGAGAGGTAATTACATTCAAAAGCAGGAAATCGTCTTGATCAGTCAATTGTGGCCGTTTACGATTAATCATAACAGACGATTAAAAAATGAAAAATGAAATGAAGCAGAAGAAAAAAAAAGGTTAATTTGTTCTCTACCCAGTTTTTTCTACTGCTTCTTCTTCTTTTTATTTTTTCATTTTATTTTTTTTGGTTTCCAAATTAAATCTACTGTAACTGAAAACTATCTACCAGACTAGACCATGTTTAACATTGCAATGATTTAAGCAGTACTAAACTCTTCATATTTATGAAATATTATGATCACATAACTGTTACATTTGTAATCAGCATTAAACTCTACATTTATATATGAGTGTATCCCTGCTGGTAGTATGCAAAAATAAAGTGTAACAATAAATTAACAAAATCGCAATATTTCTTGCGGGTTTACGATTTTTATCTTTATCTGTGACAATATTTCATAGAGAGAAATTTGAGAACAGAAATTACAGTTAAAAATATATATATGTGTGTGTTTCTCATTTAATCCGAATTTTTTTTTTTTTCTTAATTCATTAATAATAATAATAATAATAATAATAATAATAATAATAATAATAATGTTGTTGTTATTATTATTATCATCATCATCATCATCTTCAGAGATTAATGAGCAAACAGAACAATCCTGTGGATGCACAAAAAATTAACATGGGCCTGGTATTTGGAATACCATGGGCACAAATAAAGGTTTATACGAATTATTAGCTAATATATTCTTCCAGACTTAATCGAAAACTAAGTCAAACCATTTCACCGAATCTTCCGTGTAAGTAATTTTCTAGCATATTAACCTATGGCCGTCTTTGCCTGATCTCAAGACTTCTGTATCAGAAATACTTGACAAGTTTAAAATGTTTCCTGCAGCTGTTGTTGGAAATGATGGTCTGTAATAGTTTAACAACTTTTTTTTTTATCCTAGTTCTTTTTTTTTATAAATAAATGCCGAAGACACTTAAAG
>CM022672.1:19732393-19752393 GCA_012295275.1 Chrysomallon squamiferum | reverse complement strand
ACTTAAGCCTTAGCAAATAGTTTAAAAAGAAAAGATTTATGTAACAATCAACGATTCAAACGTTTCACAGTTCACAAAACTCCACAGTTACTTGAGTATTTAAGTCGGCTGGATTAGAGAGATTTAAAACAGGGTTAATTTAGTACGTCATCTTCAAATTGTTCGACATTTTCTGTTGGGTTTGAGCTTTAGTGTGTACGTTTTTTTGTTTTGTTTTTTTGTGTGTGTGAGTGTGTTTGTGTGTGTGTGTGTGTTTGTGTGTATGAATTTGTATGTATGTATATTTATGTGTATCTATTTGTATGTAATTAGGACTGAATATTCTTCTGTACGTCTGATTAGACTCTGTCATAGACAACATTCTGGAACGCATTGGCACAGGAAGACAAAGTCCAGTCACAACATCACAAATGTCATTAGCTGCTGATGCTCTCCGGAGGCGGAAGACAATACCACTCGGCAATCAAGACAACCTTACATACGTACATACATATACATATATATATATATATATATATATAGATATATAGATAGATAGATACAGTATCTATATATAGAGAGAGAGAGAGAGAGAGAAAGAGATAGATAGATAGATACATGTATGTATATATATATACACATTATGTACATACGTACATGCATACATACATACATATACACAAACATATAAATAAACATATATATATTTATATACATACATACACACATATATAAATAAACGTATAATTCACACACATACATACTTACATACTTACATACATACAAACATACATTCATTCATACACACACATGCAGACATACATAAATACATACATACTCGCTCTCAAACACACACACACACACACGCATACATACATTCATACATGAATGTATGGATACATACTGTACATAAACACACACATATATACACACAGATCTACATATAATTTAGATATCAAGATACAATAACGTGACAGGACCTGTAATATTTGACATTCAGGAAAACAAACTCTGTACAGGTAAGTTAGTTACCTGTGTGAAAGCACAGGTGTGTCAGTCTAGATCTTATCACTTAAGCACCATTTTTTTTTCAGAGCTGACATCATTAACCAGGCAAAATGGTGAGTACTTTAAAATAAAAATGAAATTGTTTGCTAATGCCTTCTTACTTTTTCTAATAATAAAAAGTAATAAACAATAATTGTAAAAAGTGCATGAAAATTATATTTAAAAAAAAAAGAAAAAAAAATATTTTTTCAAAGATTAGTTCAAATATTTTTAAAATTCTAAAAATATTCTTTTATGTATATGTGTCACTATTTTGCATAGTCATTTATATAAAAATCAATAAAAACTCGGGAGCAAAGCAGAAAAGGAAAAAGAATTAATTTTAATTATTATTATTCTGTACATATGCGAGCTTGATTTGTTTTTATTTCTCATGCTGTACGCGCGTTTCTCTTCAGAATAAAGAAATTTGGGGAATTTGTTTTTTAATAGTGTGTTTGTATGTGTCTGTGTGTGAATATTATACGATAATAATATGAATATCTATGTTAATTAGACTATATCCAAAAACAATTTATTACAGAATGGTAATTCGTTGTTAAATGTATTTCATTTCCAGTTTAATTGTATTTTATTACTTGTTATCTGGTTGTTGTTTTTTTGTTTGTTTGTTTTTTTGTTTGTTTTATCTTTATTTTTTTCTTTGTTTTTTTCCACAGAATGTACTATATGGAGTTTTATTCAGCGCTTTCTGTCACGCGATTCTGGCCCAAACATCGTAAGTAAATTATCTACTTTCTTTTTTAATGAAAATACTATTATACAGTGTAATGTAATGTAATGTAACGTAATGTAATTTATTGTAATGTAATTTATTTTAATGCAATGTAATGTAATTATTCTACACTATACTATACTATATTATGCTTCGATGTTCTATACATTATATTAAACTAATCTATGCCATAATATATTATACTATACTATACTATCCTAGACTACTCTATAATATACTATACTACACTATACTATACTATACTAAACTATACTAAACTACTCTATACTATATTCTACTACACTATACTGTACTATACTATACTATATATACTACTCTGTACTATATTCTACTACACTACACTGTACTATACTATATATACTACTCTGTACTATATTCTACTACACTACACTGTACTATACTGTATTACTCTACACTACACTACTCTATACTATACTATACTACATACTACACAAAACTATACTATACTATACTACACTACTCTATACTATACTATACTATACTATACTACTATACTATACTATACTATACTACACTACACTATACTATACTATACAACATTATACTATGCTTTACTATACTACACTACTCTATACTATACTATACTATACTACACTACACTTTACTATACTATACTGTACTACATTACACAATACTATACTATACTATACTAAACTATACTATACTATACTATACTATACTACACTATAGTATACTATACTATACAATAACTGGGTTATTCCATCATTTGTAGACATCTGGGCATGTATGGCCTTATAAACCTTCTTTATTTGAAAGCAGACACCGATCTTAACGGCATCATCACTTCATCGGAATTAGACTCAGTCTACAACGGCTTCGACACCGACAGTAAGTTACGTAACCTACAGTCGTAAAGCCTACCACATGTATGTTCTAACTGTAACATAAATATACAGTATCTATACTTTATTTCATTCGGAAGTACCGTAAACAATTCTAATAACCATGTATATATACACAGACCCACACATGTAAACACACACAGACACACACACGTGCGCACACACACATATACAATATCTACATATTACTTCATTCTGAAACATCGTCAACGGGATCTGTGTGTTCCTCTGTTTGTTGATTAAGTGTAGATCTGTCACGTTTGTAGAAAACGGCAGAGTTACTCGTCACGAGTTTGTCACGTTGTGGGAGCTGATCACAGGTCTTCCCCACGAGCTAGCCAGCGCCTACTTCTTCCTCGCAGACCTCAACGCCGACGGTGTCATCGACAACAAAGATCTGTCTATCATGTACAGCCGCTTTGACATCGACGGTAGGTGATATATATATACAGTGCTTGACTTACAGTAATGTATATACTTGTGTGCTTATGAGTCATGCGGCTTAAAGCGAATAAACCTACTCAATAATTATTTTATCTTACACACACACACGCACGCCCACACACGCCCATACACGCCCACACACGCAAACACACTCACGCACGCACGCACACATACACAGAGTAAATCGTTTCAGTCTCCAGTGTCATTTTATTGAGCGTCACGTTATCAAGAAGCAAGACCGTTTCTCTAAGTGAGCATGTGGTAGTTTGTATTTCGAAACTCGAGATCAAAATACACGCAGTGTTTTCAGTGTCGTGTATGGTGGTCCCAGTTGGAATATTTTATCTTTTTCGATATTTTGTACAGTTCTCTCGAAGTGGATTAATATTTCAAGTTTTAAAAAAATAATAATAAATAAATAATTAAATAAATAATAATAAAAATAATAATAATATTAATAAATAAAAATTCTGTGTAAAAAAGAAATAAATAAAAGCTTTCTCATTTTCGCCTTTGGTCAGTCATGGTCTAACTACTGTTCGCAGCGAGATGTGTTGTATTATAACATCAAATATACATTTTCTTTATACTGACTCTTCTGACCGATATTGTTAAATGAAAACATTTTAATTCACTTAATATTGGTGGTTCCAATACCGCATTTGTCGTCAAAAGTCGTACATTTAAATGTGGGATTGTGTATATATATGGAACAGGATTAAACGTGATTACAAATTAAATTACTTTACTTGTCATATTCATGTAGATTATATAGACTGGTAGGAGTAATTTGTCTAGCTTTAAGAAACAAGTTTTTATATATATATATATATATATATATATATATATTGTTTATATAAATATTGTTTTAAAATAACAACCAAGAAAGAAAACTCACAGTTCTCTTTGTGTAAGAAAAGAAATATTTTAAATATTTTCTGCATGCATTCAGGTTATAACATTTATTTATTTATTTATTTATGTATTTATTTGTTTGTTTGTTTTTTTGTTTGTTTATTTAGTTAGTTATTTAATTATTTTATTTTTTATTTATTTTTTATTATTACTTTTTTTAGTCCGATGTCATTTTTCTACCACTGAAATGTCAACACGTAGATTGCGAAAAATTTGATTTAAAACTTTTTCTAATGTCAGAAAAAATACATCTATCAGTCCGCGCTAACATCACGTTACAAGTTACGAAGGAGTAAAATGGCGGCGTTAAAATGTTTTGTTGGAATATAATTGTCTTGTCACGTTTTGTCACGATAGGCATCCCCCAAAAATAAAAATAACAATAACTTGCAGAAATAAAGAATTATATTAAATAATTTATTTAAAAAAACAACGTTGTAATTTTATTATTTTTGTGGCATTTTTTGGTGAGTACTCAAAAGCCGTTATAAGAATTCATTTCTGAATTTACAATTATTAACAATTCGTTTCAGGTAATGGAAAAGTGTCAGCCCAAGAATTTAACAGGAAATGGCAAAGAGTGAGGTTTCAGCTTACCTGTATTAGAAAATAATCATTATTATTATTATTTATATTGGTCTGCTCCTTTTTTCAAAGTGCTGTTAAGATAACAGTCGTTGTGGTATATTTGAAGATTAACAAAAGATACAGTTCAATGGTTATTAAGTTTGATAGAGTGCAGGATTAAGACCTTCGACTGTCCTAGTTAAAATGTTTCCTGTTAAATCTTTTATCTGTGGTAAAATGCATTTACAAGATTCTTACCGCTAATGGAACAATAAAGCAGCAAAAATATAACGTTAAATAACAATATTATTATATTATTATGTTAAAGTGGAAGTTTCTCTTTTTATTTTTAATTCACTGTTCTACATTTTACATTTTACAAATAATTACATTTATTTGTTTGTAAATACGCTTCATCTATGTAGACCGTATGTTATTTTATGAATGTTCACACATACACACACACACATACACACACACATAAAACAAATATACAAACAAACAAATACATACACGCATAAAAATACATACAAATACATGCACACAAACATATATGTGTGTCTATGTGTGTGTGTGTGTATATGTGTGTGTGTGTGTGTGTGTATCTGTGTTTGTGTGTGTGTATGTGTGTGTATGTGTGTGAGTGTGTATGTGTGTGTGTGTGTATGTGTGTGTGTGTGTGTGTGTGTGTATGTGTGTGTATGTGTGTACGTGTGTGTATGTGTGTGTATATACATATATTTCAGATCTACATGGAATCTCCTCTAGCTGTGTTGTTTGGACGAGCTGATGCTAATAAAAATGAGCATCTCGACCTGTCAGAGTTTGATCATCTCTTTTCTTCATTTGACTCGAATCGTACGTTTTCGATCGTTTAAATGTACTCTGTGTCGTAACATCCAGTGTCCTGCTGTTTACAGTTTGATTACTTGTCTGTACAAACATCGCATTTTTCCTTTTTTCTTTCTTTTTCTTATTCATCTTCTTCTTATTTATCGATGTTGCTGTTTTGTTTTGTGGTTTTTTTTTTTTTTGTTGTTGTTGTTGTTGTTTTGTTATTTTGAAAAAAAAAAATGTTGTTTTATTGTTATGATTGCTATTGCTATTATTATTATTATTATTATTATCATTATTATTATTATTATTATTATTATTAGTAGTAGTAGTAGTAGTAGTAGTAGTAGTAGTAGTAGTAGTATAATTATCATCATCATTATTATTTATTATTATTATTATTATTACTACTACTACTACTACTACTAGTACTACAATTACTACAGTTAAAATTATTACTAATACTACGATTTATTTATTTATTTATTTGTTATTATTATTAAATCATTCCTGTTTAACTTTTTCTTCAATGCAACTGTATTTTACGCTTTATCTTAAAACCCCCATTAATAATCACTATTTTATCATCCTTCAAAACATAAAAGCACTCAATATCCATTAACAATGTGCAACGTACACAAAATGAAGTCTTTGTTTCCTAGTACTGTTATGCAACAACGCACACGTTACATACAGCATATAATGAACTAAGTACAGTTTTATAAACACATTCCAGACGATCATTCAGTTTCTAAGACAGAGTTTGATCAAGGATGGACGCATTCCGTGTTTGGCTCTATTACCGATGCCGACGTCTTCTTTCGAAATCTCGACAGCAACCACGACCACGCCATTAAAACACATGACATGAACGTCCTTTTCAGACGATACGACGCCAACCGTAAGTCACAGAAAGTTTTAAATGAGAAAAATATTTTAGAATATGAAGACAGTGAGAAATAAATAGATAAACAAACAAACAGTAAGTAGGTAGTTAAATAGATTTATATAGAAATATAGTAGGTATATAGAAAAGAGACAAGTAGATAAGTGTATTAGTGTGTGTGTGTATATATATATATATAGAGAGAGAGAGAGAGAGAGAGAGAGAGAGAGAGAGAGAGAGAGAGAGAGAGAGAGAGAGAGAGAGAGAGAGAGAGAGAGATCTATACAGATCACCAGAAAAAGAGAGAAAAAGAACATACATACATATGCATACAAACAAACATACATTGATACATACATACATACATATGTACACAGGCTATACATAAACAACACACACAGCCACGCAGATATATATATATAAATTACTTACTAATGTAAACGGCTGATTTTGTCTTTATTTTTCAGATGACCATAAAATAGATATAGTGGAACTAATCAAAGTACGTCTCTTTTATTTTATCTATTATTACTGTTTTTATTTATCACTGATCAGTGTCATACTGAATATTGTTATTATTATTATTATTATTATTATTATTATCATCATTATTTTTATTATCATTATTGTTATTGTTATTATTATTATTATTATTATTATTATTATTACTGATGTTGTTGCTGCTGTTGTTGGTGGTGGTGGTGATTTTGTTATGCTGAACTTCTATTTCATCGATTTATCTAAAATGTATTTGATGTATGTGTATATATATATTATTTTATTTTATTTTATTTTATTTTATTTATAGATGGCTGATCTACTACCCAGGTCGTTGTAACAGTTAGATCTACTGTTCGTCATTAGCTAGGTGTGTTTAAAATGTGTAAATATTAATAATTATTGCTTCCTTATGCTTTTAATATTTGTAATTTTATCATTGTTCCAAGTGAACATTAGTAGTAGTATTAACTAATATTTAAAAATGGTTTTCGATCTTAAATATTAATAACATTAGTTTTAGATTAGTGTATTAAGCATAATGTGTGGAGAACAATTATGTGAAATAGAAATATGACAAGAAAACTAAAACAAAAGAATTACTTCAGGAAATATGTGATTTTGAGCATAAATGTGTGTGTGTGTGTGTGTGTGTGTGTGTGTGTGTGAGAGAGAGAGAGAGAGAGAGAGAGAGAGAGAGAGAGAGAGAGAGAGAGAGAGAGAGAGAGAGAGAGAGAGAGACAGAGAGACAGAGAGAGAGAGAGAGAGAGAGAGAGAGAGAGAGAGAGAGAGAGAGAGAGAGAGAGGTGACGTCGTGCTTTTCAAACTTCTGATTATTAAAGTTGTATTGACTCCCCCTACTATAAATTATTACTTCATCTTCAGAATTCATTTCAGTTACTGCTCGGACGAACAGCTGATGTTACTTCTGTGTATCCGTAGAATCCTTCGTTTTAGATATTCATTTTTTAGTTTGTATTCTAATTATTATCAAATAAAGATCTTCTCTGTAATCAGATCATCGTTATTAATGATTTTCTCGTTTCTGTTCACCAGAGAGATAATATCAGTACTAGTAATTCATTATAACACACACAAACACACACATATATTACATTTGTATTTATCAGACTGGGTACGAGACAACACCAAACAAAATGAGTAAACAGTATATGCAATAAAAAGGGTATAATCACGCTGAATAATTATCCAAACATTTTTTAGCTGGGAAAAATGGTCTAAATATTAACGTTTTTCTTCGTACAACAAAATGGTTTAAACATTAAAGTGTTTCTTAGTACAGTTATATTGTCTCAATATTATTAAACATTGCGTAGTCCTAAAAATTGGTGTAATTTTTTAAAGTGTTTCTAAGTACAACAAAATGGTCTGAATATTAAAGAATTCCGTAGTTCATTTTGAATTATCTAAATATTAATATGTTTGTTGGTTAAGAGATCTGAATATTAATGTCAGTAATGAAAAACAAATTGTTCCTTTGTAGTAGAATATAAGGTTCTAAATATTGACGTGTTCTTTGATACAGATGTAATTTACCCCATTTTCTTATAACGTAATGCGAAGTAATGGTATTAATTTTATGAGTAAATGAGAATTATTTTTCACATTTATAACTTCAAAATAATAATGAAAAAAAAAATAGAAGTCCATTTTATTTCTTTTCACACTCACACTTGCAAGAACTGGTCGCCAGAAAACACAAATTAATTGTATATATTATTGTCAACCAGCACATTAACTGTGAGCCTAAACAAGACCAGAGGTTGACCCCAATCGACATACTGGATGACGAACATTGACATAAGACTGAGATCAAAGGTCGAAGTACGGAGTTTGGAGGTGGTCGAGTTACAGAATAAAAATACAGTGCTAAATCATATCAGTAATTTAAGACGGTGATAAAAATGGCTCATTTACAGAGATAGTCAAGTTACAGAGGTGATCGGAGTTACAGTTCTGACTGTATATGTGTGTCTGGGTTTGCATGTATTTAGACACTCATAAATAAACACACACACACACACACACACACAAACGGACACATACAAACAAAGGCAATGTGTTCTAGGTCAAGAGATATAATATTTGACCTGCCGGAGATAAAGTTACCACCACTCAGCTAGATAACACATCTGTTTGGTTTTACTAATTTGCTTGTCACCATTTTTAACAAGACAAACCAAGTGAGTTTTTACATTTATTTGTAACAGATCTTTCTCTGAATACATACATATTTATATACATATATATATATATATCAGAATTAAATTAGGGTGATATTTAAAGATGTGTAGGGATAATATATATTTTTTCTGCCTTTAGCCTATTGCACAGTTATATCAATTTTTCAAAAGCTCTTCATAATTTTTTCTCTTTTTGTTATACTTTTCCTCCATTGTGTTTTTTTTTTTTTTCTCTCTCTCCCTACCCCTCTCTTAGCGTCTCTCCTTTCTTCTTTCGTTTTCTCTTCTTCGCTCTCCGTTTGTCTCTTTTTCTCTCATTCTATCATAATTTCTCTATTTATCTCATATTTGTCTCTTTCTGTCTCTCACTCTCTATAACTCACTCTCTCTTCTTATCTCTCATTCTCTTTATTTCTCTCTCTTTGTCTCTCTCTGTCTCTTATTCTCTATAACCCACTCTCTCTTCTTATCTCTCATTCTCTTTAATTCTCTCTCTTTGTCTCTCTCTGTCTCTTATTCTCTATAACCCACTCTCTCTTCTTATCTCTCATTCTCTTTATTTCTCTCTCTTTGTCTCTCTCTGTCTCTTATTCTTTATCTCTCTCTCTTCTTATCTCTCATTCTCTTTATTTCTCTCTCTTTTCTCTCTGTCTCTTATTCTCTTTATTTCTCTCTCATTATCTTTATTTCTCTGTCTCTGTCTCTATCTGTCTCTCATTCTCCATATCCCACTCTCTCTTCTTATCTCTCATTCTCTTTATTTCTCTCTCTTTGTCTCTCTCTGTCTCTCATTCTCATTTGTTTGTTTTTTGTGTGAATGCACTTTACTATCATATCTTTAAAATGTATCAAACATATGCTTTTGTTCACGAATTAAAAAAAGCTTTACTTGTTTTTAAAAAATAAAGATAAAAAAGATAACATTTTAAATAACAGATATCAGAATATCATATTAGTAAATATATATATTATATATATATTAATCTGAATTCAATATTATATTTTTATTTATTTATTTATTTTCCTCAAAATATTTCTCTGCACAAACTTTCTAAGCTATTTTGAATTTGAATGGAATATTAATTTTTAAATTTTTCAGTTAAGATGAGTCTATTGATAATTCTTGCTGTTTTGGGGTAAGTTGTTAAATAATTCTAGAATATTCTATTATTATATTTAAGTGTTTAATATTTTTACATAAAATACGAAAATTGAATATCCCATAATTTATAGCAAAATGGTACTCTCTCTCTCTCTCTCTCTCTCTCTCTCTCTCTCTCTCTCTCTCTCTCTCTCTCTCTCTCTCTCTCTCTCTCTCTCTCTCTCTCTCTCTCTGTCTCTCTCTCTTTTCTCTCTCTCTTTCTCTCTCTCTGTCTCTCTCTGTCTCTTTCTCTCCTTCTATCTCTCTTTCTCTCTCTCTGTCTCTCTCTAGCTCTCTCTTTCTCTCTCTCTGTCTCTCTTTTCTCTCTGTCCCTCTGTCCATCTCTTTCTCTCTTTGTCTCTCTCTGTCTCTCTATCTCTCTGTCTCTCTGTCTCTCTCTTCTCTCTCTCCTATTCTCTTTTCTCTCTCTCTGTTCTGTCTGTCTCTCTGTCTCTTTCTTTCCCTCCCTCTGTCTTTCTTTTTCTCCTTTGTCTGTCTCTGTCTCTCTGTCTCTCTGTCTCTCTTCTCTTTCTCTCTCTGTCTCTCTCTCCCTCTGACTCTCTTCCTCTGTCTCTTTCTCTCTCTGTCTCTTTCTCTCTCTCTCTCTCTCTCTCTCTCTCTCTCTCTCTCTCTCTCTCTCTCTCTCTCTCTCTCTCTCTCTCTCTCTCTCTCTCTGTCAGTAAACTACAGTAAATGTGTTCTTACTTACTCTGTAACAGACTGGTGGCTGGAAATTCTGAGCCGATGAAAGAGGCGGGTATATTCGACAGCGTTGACACTGACCACGACGGCTACTTGACGCAAAGTGAACTGAACGCCCTGTTTTTCCTCTTTGATCCAAACAGTTAGTGTTTTATTTGACCGCTATTTTAGTAGGAAGAACAACAGCAGCAGCAGCAGCAGCATTATAAACGACAATGACAACAACAACATCAACAATAACAGTGACAATGACAAGAACAACAACAACAAGAACAACAATAATAATAATAATAATAATAATAATAATAAAATAATAAAAATAATAATAATAATAATAATAACAGTAGCAACAGTTGTATTATGGAATTTCAGATGAAACAAACGAACAAACAGATAAACAGGCACAAACAAACAAATTAAAAAAAAAAAAAAAAAAAAAGAAGAACTAAACACACACACACACACACAAACAAACACACACACAAACAAACAAACAAACAAACAAACAAACAAACAAAATAAACCCAGTAAATGATTTCGAAATTTCGCAGACGACAAACAGATAACGTTGGCTGAGTTTACCACGGACTGGGTGACGAAGTACAGACTGGGCAATGAGCAGCAGGCTCACGCTCTCTTCTCCAAGGCTGACCAGACGGACGACGGACACATCGGGCTCGACGATTTGCCGTACATCTTCAGAGCGTTCGATCTGAACGGTTTGTTTCGTTTTTGTTCAGCTAGACTAACGTTTATGTTGTTTGAAAACAGTAGTGTCTCTGTTTTTTTCATTATCTTTCACTGCCGTTCTTTGATCTTTCTTACACCCTATTTAGCTTCTTTCATCTCTCTGTCTCTGAGTGTCTGTATGTCTGTGTGTGTGTGTGTGTGTTTGTGTGTGTGTGTTTGTGAATGTTTGGGACAAAGACAGGGGGGTGGGAGAATAAGTAAGATAGAAAGAACGATAAGGAGAGAACATATATATATATATATATATATATATATATATATATATAAGAAAGAAAGAAAGAAAAAGAAGATATATGTATATATGTCTATCAGTCTATAAACTGTTATATTATGTTAAAACACATGTATATTCTAAACCATGACATTATCATTTTTTTAAATTTATTTATTTATTTTATTTTATTTTATTTTATTTTATTTTATTTATTTATTTTTTTTTATTTATTATTTTACAGATGATGATCAAGTTGACATGAACGAATTTCTGACAGTCTGGGGTGACCTTGAACTCAGCGTCGTCAATCCACCCAGCCCCACTCCCCACAAAGCTAATTAAATAAAATCATTTAAAATCTCATTAATTTATTTTCACTTATTTTCACTGTTACGGAAACAAAAACAACAGAAAAAACAAAAAAACAAACAATCTACAGCTGGTTCTGAATTTTCGTCTCGTTTTTATTAAAAAAAAGGACATTAAAAGTTTAAAAGTGGAGTCTGTATTTAAAACCATCTCAATATTATCACCAACGAAGTAACAACCATTTGAATGACAAAAATATTTTGAAACTATTCTCTCTCTGTCTAAACCTTTCTTCTTTATTTTTCTGTCTCACAGTCTACTTTCTTTATCCATTGCTCTCTCTCTCTCTCTCTCTCTCTCTCTCTCTCTCTCTCTCTCTCTCTCTCTCTCTCTCTCTCTCTCTCTCTCTCTCTCTCTCTCTCTCTCTCTCTCTTTCTTTCTTTCTCTACACAGACACACATACACATACACGCACACATTTGCTGAAATCACTCTCACACATTCAAACTTACTTATATATTCAGATACATGCGTTCCAGGAAATATCTGTAATTCCTAAAATTTTCAAAAAATATGTAATAATATCTGAATCACTCAGAAATGAGGCAGTGCAGTTGCTATCACTGCAGACGATGGAGAATTTCAGGACGGAGGTAGATGATGAGAAACAGAACCCAGCGATCTCTCACGTATAGGGGAGACTAAATTCCGCTGTGAAGACTGGAGTTCTTCTAAAACTTCTTTTGAGAAGAACTGTCCATTCAGTTGTATTGTTCTTTCCTAACCAACAAACAAGCATATCCTTAACTTCACGGTTCTCTAATTCTACACACTCATAGCCACTGTTGATGGCTAAGTTTCGCATGGACGGTTAGCAACATTACGTTCAGTTCACTGATTATTCCTATTTTCAAAAATGTTCAGGAATAAATATTTTCTGTGACGTATAAACACTCAACCACAACATGTAACTAATTCTATAAATAAATAAATAAAAATAAATAAATAAAATAAATGAAATACTAATACTAGAATTTCACATCAAACTTCTGGATGTGATGTCAACATTTTATCTTCTCAGCATTTCTTAGCTGAATGTTCCTTTATACACTGAGAACCCTCGTTTGTCATCCAGATGAAATTATCACTTTATTCATCTGTAATGTATCCTCTCTCTCTCTCTCTCTCTCTCTCTCTCTCTCTCTCTCTCTCTCTCTCTCTCTCTCTCTCTCTCTCTCTTAGTGTCTCTCCTTTCTTTTTTGTTTTCTCTTCTTCGCTCCCCGTTTGTCTCTTTCTGTCTCTCATTCTTTATAACCCACTCTCTCTTCTTATCTCTCATTGTCTTTATTTCTTTCTTTGTCTCTCTCTGTCTCTCATTTTCTATAACCCACTCTCTCTTCTTATCTCTCATTCTCTTTATTTCTCTCTCTTTGTCTCTCTCTGTCTCTCATTCTCTATAACCCACTCTCTCTTCTTATCTCTCATTCTCTTTATTTCTCTCTCTTTCTCTTTCCATATATTATTTCTTTTCTCTTCTGTCTTTCTTAATATTCTTGTTTCACTCTTTATTTCTTCTCTAGATTATGTTTTATTTAATACATTTTATTTATTTATTTATTTATTTGTTTGTTTGTTTGTTTGTTTGTTTGTTTTCTGTTTGAATGCACTTTACCATCATGTCTTTAAAATTTATCAAACATATGCTTGTGTTCTCGAATTTAAAAAAAGCTTTGTTTATTTTTAAAAAATAAAGATAAAAAAGATAACATTTTAAATAACAAATATCATATTAGTAAAAAAAAAAAAAAATATATATCTATATATTAATCTGAATTTAATATTATATTTTTATTTAACTATTTATTTTCCTTAAAATATTCCTCTGCACAAACTTTCTAAGCTATTTTGAAATTGAAATAAAATATTAATTTTTCAATTTTCAGTTAAGATGAGTCTGTTGATAATTCTTTCTGTTTTGGGGTAAGTTGCTGTATTATTATATTTATGTGTTTAAATGTTTTTACATAAAATTGAATATCCCATAATTTATAGCAAAATGGTATCCACTCTCTCTCTCTCTCTCTCTCTCTCTCTCTCTCTCTCTCTCTCTCTCTCTCTCTCTCTCTCTCTCTCTCTCTCTCTCTCTCTCTCTCTCTCTCTCTCTCTCTCTCTCTCTCTCTCTCTCTCTCTCTCTCTCTCTCTCTCTCTCTCTCTCTCTCTCTCTCTCTCTCTCTCTCTCTCTCTCTCTCTCTCTCTCTCTCTCTCTCTCTCTCTCTCAGTAAACTACAGTAAATGTGTTTCACTTACTCTATAACAGACTGGTGGCTGGTACTTCTGGGCCGATGAAATTGGCGGGTATATTCAACAGCGTTGACAGCGATCACGACGGCTACTTGACTCAAAGTGAACTGAACGCCCTGTTTGTCTTCTTTGATACAAACCGTTAGTGTTTTATTTGACCGCTATTTTAATAGGAAGAACAACATCAGCAATAACAACGGCAATGGAAACAACAACAACAACGACAATAATAATAATATTTTTAATAAAATAATAAAAACAATAACAATAATAATAATAACAATAATAACAATAATAATAATAACAACAACAATAATAACAATAACAATAATAACAATAATAATAATAACAACAATAGTAGCAACAGCTGTATTAGGGAATTTTAGATGAAACAAACGAACAAACAGATAAAACAGACACAAAAAAAAAAAAAAAAAAAAACAAATAAACACAGAAACAAATAAAAAACCAACTAAACAAACAAACAGCCAAACTCACAAACAAATAAACACACAAACAAACAAACAAACAAAATAAACCCAGTAAATATTTTCGAAATTTCGCAGACGACAAACAGATAACAAAGGCTGAGTTTACCACGGACTGCGTGACGACGTACGGACTGGGCAATGTGCAGCAGGCTCACGCTCTCTTCTCCAAGGCTGACTACACGAAAGACGGACACATCGGGCTCGACGATTTGCCGTACATCTTCAGAGCCTTCGATCTGAACGGTTTGTTTCGTTTTTTGTTCAACTAGACTAAAGTTTATGTTGTTTGAAAATAGTTGCATCTCTGCCTTTCTCTTTATCTCCCATTGCCTTTCATGATCTCTGTTTCTTACACCCTATTCATCTCTCTCTCTCTCTCTCTCTCTCTCTCTCTCTCTCTCTCTCTCTCTCTCTCTCTCTCTCTCTCTCTCTCTCTCTCTCTCTCTCTCTCTCTCTCTCTCTCTCTCTCTGTGTGTGTGTGGATAAACAGAGGGACAAAGACAGGGGAAGCGGGAGAATGAGTAAGATAGACTAAACGATAAGGAGAGAACAAGTAAATATGTGTATGTCTGTTAATCTGTCAATCTATAAACTGTTATATAGTGTTAAAACACATATATTCTAAGCCATGACATTATCATTTTATTTATTTATTTATTTATTTTACTTTATTTCATTTTATTTCATTATTTCATTATTTATTTATTTATTTATTTTATTTTATTTATTTTTTTATTTTTATTTATTTATTTTTTATTTTATTTTATTTTATTTTTATTTTTATTTTTTATTATAATTTTACAGATGATGATCAAATTGACATGAAAGAATTTCTGACATTCTGGGGTAACCTTGGACTCGGCGTCGCCAACCCACCCAGCCCCACCCCCCACAAAGCTAATTAAATAAAATCATTCAAAACTTCATTAATTTATTCTCACTTATTTTCATTGTTACGGAAACAAAAACGACAGAAAAAAAAAAAACCAAACAATCTACAGCTGGTTCTGAATTTTCGTCTCATTTTTATTAAAAGTTAAAGTTTAAAAGTGGAGTCTGTATTTAAAACCATCTCAATACTATCACCAACGAAGTAACGACCATTTGAATGAGTCAACATATTTTTAAACCATACACTCTCTGGCTAAACCTTTTTTCTTTATCTTTTCTGTCTCACAGTCTACTTTCTTTATCCATTGCTCTCTCTTTCTTTCTCTCTCTCTCTCTCACACACACACAAGCATTTGCTGATATCTCTTTAACACATTCAAACTTACTTTTGTATTCAGATACATGCGTTCCAGGAAATATCTGTAATTCCTGAAAGTTTCGAAAAATATAGGTAGATGATGAGAACCAGAACCCAGCAATCTCTCACGTATAGGGGATACTAAATTCCGCTGTGAAGACTGGAGTTCTTCTGAAACTTCTTTTGAGACGAATTGTCCATTCAGTTGTATTGTTCTTTCCTAACCAACAAACAAGCATATCCTTAACTTCACAGTTCGCTAATTCTACGCACCCTTAGCCATTGCTGATGGCTAAGTTTAGCATGGACGCTTAACAATATTACGTTCAGTTCACTGATTAGTCCTATTTTCTGTGACGTATATACACTCAAGTACAACATCTAACTAATTTTATAAATAAAAAAATAAAATAAATAAATAAAATAAATGAATAAAAATGTAATAAATATTAAAAAATAAATGAAATAATAATACTAGAATTTCACATCAAACTTCTGGATGTGATGTCAATATTTTATCTTCTCAGCATTTCTTAGCTCAATGTTCATTTATACACTGAGAACCCTCGTTTGTCATCCAGATGAAATTATCACTTTATTCAGCTGTAATGTATCCCCTCTCTCTGTCTCGCTCTCTCTCTGTCTCTCTCTGTCTCTCTGTCTCTTGCTCTCTCTCTCAGACGTAGTGTGTTTCTCTCTCTCTTCTCTGTATGTATCTGCGCCTCTCTGTGTGTCTCTCTGTGTCTCTATCTCTTGCTCTCTCACTGTCAGACGTAGTGTCTCTCTTTCTACTCTGTATGTCTCTGCGCCTCTCTGTTTCTCTCTGTGTGTCTCTGTCTCTGTCTCTCTCTCTCTCTCAGATGTAGTGTCTTTCTTCTCTCTATGTATATCTCTGCGCCTCTCTGTGTCTCTGTCTTTTGCTCTCTCTCAGACGTAGTGTGTCTCTCTCTCTTCTCTGTATGTATCTGCGCCTCTCTGTTTGTCTCTCTGTGTCTCTATCTCTTGCTCCCTCACTGTCAGACGTAGTGTCTCTCTTCTCTGTATATCTCTGCACCTCTCTGTGTCTCTGTCTTTTCCTCTCTCTCAGACGTAGTGTGTCTCTCTCTCTTCTCTGCATCTCATGTCTCTGTCTTTGCTCTCTCTCCGTAGTGTTTCTCTCTGTTTCTCTCTGTGTCTCTATCTCTTGCTCTCTCTCTCTCTCAGACATAGTGTCTCTCTCTTCTCTCTCTCTCTAGTGTCTCTCTCTTCTCTCTCTCTGTGTCTCTGTCTTTTAGTGTCTCTCTCTTTTCTGTCTCTCTCTGTGTCTCTATCTCTTGCTCTCTCTCAGACGTAGTGTGTCTCTCTGTCTCTTCTCTGTATGCCTCTGCGCCTCTCTGTGTCTCTCTCTGTGTCTCTGTGTGTCTCTCTGTGTTCTATCTCTTCTCTCACTGTCAGACGTAGTGTCTCTCTTTCTTCTCTCTATGTCTCTGCGCCTGTCTGTGTGTCTCTCTGTGTGTCTCTTTCTCTTGCTCTCTCTCTGTCAGACGTAGTGTCTCTTTCTTCTCTGTATATGTCTCTGCGCCTCTCTGTTTCTCTCTGTTTCTCTCTGTGTGTCTCTATCTCTTGCTCTCTCTCTCAGACGTAGTGTCTCTCTTCTCTGTATGTCTCTGTGTCTCATGTCTCTCTTTTTTCTCTCTCTCAGACTTAGTGTGTCTCTCTCTCTTTATTCTCTGTCTCTCTCTCTCTCTCTGTGTCTCTCTCTCTCTTCTCTCTCTCTCTGACATAGTGTCTCTCTCTCTCTCTCTCTCTCTGTGTCTCTGTCTCTTGCTCTCTCTCAGACGTAGTGTGTCTCTCTCTCTTCTGTCTCTGTCTCTCTCTGTGTGTCTCTCTCTGTGTCTCTCTCTCTTGCTCTCTCTCCTCAGACGTTGTGTCTCTCTCTTTCTTCTCTTATGTCCCTGCGCCTCTCTGTCTCTCTGTGTGTGTCTCTCTTGCTCTCTCTCTTGTCTCTCTCTCATGTCGTAGTGTGTCTCTCTTTCTTTGCTCTCTCAGACATAGTGTCTCTCTCTTCTGTCTCTCTGTGTGTGTCTCTCTCTGTGTCTCTATCTCTTTCTCTCTCTCTCAGACGTAGTGTGTCTCTCTCTCTCTCTCTCCTCTCTGTATCTCTCTGCCTGTGTCTCTGTCTCTCTCTCTGTGTGTCTCTGTCTCTCTGTGTCTCTATCTCTTTCTCTCCCTCAGACGTAGTGTGTCTCTCTTCTCTGTATGTCTCTGCGCCTCTCTGTGTCTCTGTCTCTTTCTCTCTCTCTCAGACGTAGTGTGTCTCTCTCTTCTCTGTATATGTCTCTGCCTCTCTCTCTCTCTCTCTCTGTGTCTCTGTCTCTCTCTCTCTCTCAGACGTGGTGTGTCTCTCTCTCTCTCTCTGTATATCTCTCTCTCTCTCTCTCTGTCTCTCTCTCTGTGTCTCTGTCTCTTGCTCTCTCTCTCAAACATCTCTCTGTGTGTCTCTCTCTTCTCTGTCTCTGGTGTGTCTCTGTGTCTCTCTCTCTCTCTCTCCTCTCTGTGTAGTGTGTGTGTCTCTTCTCTTCTCTGTATCTCAGACATAGTGTGTCTCTCTCTCTCTGTCTCTTTCTGTGTGTCTCTCTCTGTGTGTCTCTTCTCTCTCTCTCTCAGACATAGTGTGTCTCTCTCTTCTCTGTATGTATCTGCGCCTCCTCTGTGTGTGTCTCTCTGTGTCTCTATCTCTTGCTCTCTCACTGTCAGACGTAGTGTCTCTCTTTCTTCTCTGTATGTCTCTCGCCTGTCTGTCTCTCTCTGTGTGTCTCTATCTCTTGTCTCTGTCTCAGACGTAGTGTCTCTCTTCTCTCTTCTCTGTATGTCTCTCTCTGTGCCTCTCTTCTGTGTCTCTCTCTCTGTGTCTCTCTGTCTTTTCTCTCTCTCAGACGTAGTGTGTCTCTCTCTTCTCTGTATGTCTCTGCGCCTCTCTGTCTCTCTCTGTCTGTGTGTCTCTGTCTCTTGCTCTCTCTCAGACATAGTGTGTCTCTCTCTTCTCTGTATGTCTCTGCGCCTCTCTGTGTCTCTCTCTGTGTGTCTCTGTCTCTTGCTCTCTCTCTCAGACATAGTGTGTCTCTCTCTCTCTGTATGTCTCTATGTCTCTGTCTCTGTCTCTCTCTGTGTCTCTCTGTGTCTGTGTCTCTGTCTCTCTCTCTCTCTCTCTCTCAGACGTCAGTATGTCTGTCTCTCTTCTCTGTATGTCTCTGCGCCTCTCTGTGTCTCTCTCTCTCTGTGTCTCTCTCTCTCTCTCTCTCTCTCAGACGTGTGTGTGTCTAAATCTTCTGTATGTATGTCTCTGCGCCCTCTCTGTGTCTTTCTATATATATATCTTTGCTCTCTCTCTCATTCATTCTCTCTTTAAATGTGCACAGTTGCCTGTATAATCATCTACTTTCTCTATAATGCTCTCTCTCTCTCTCTCTCTCTCTCTCTCTCTCTCTCTCTCTCTCTCTCTCTCTCTCTCTCTCTCTCTCTCTCTCTCTCTCTCTCTCTCTCTCTCTCTCTCTCTCTCTCTCTCTCTCATAGTATTGCTTTAATAATAATAACATTATTAACGAAACGTAAAAACGGCTTCATCACCGACGATCCCGACCTGGCTAGAATCTTTCACTACTTCGACTTAGCTGGTATAAGAATTAATTCATTTTTGAATTACGGTTTAAGAAACTGTTCTTTCTGTGTGTATATATATATATACACACACACATACAGAGAGAGAGAGAGAGAGAGAGAGAGAGAGAGAGAGAGAGAGAGAGAGAGAGAGAGAGAGAGAGAGAGAGAGAGAGAGAGAGAGAGAGAGAG
>CM022672.1:19567393-19727393 GCA_012295275.1 Chrysomallon squamiferum | reverse complement strand
TTTCTTTTATTTATTTGCTGAAATGTATTGTCGTTTTTGCCCGTATGTATGCACATTGTATAATGTATAAATATATATATTTAAGATCAATAATAATAATTCTTACAGTAATAGTTATAGTGTTACTAGATATAGTAAAACTAATAACAGTAATAATTGTAGTTATCATCATTTGAATCGACTATTCTGTATCTCATAGTTACACACACACACATACGAACAAACTCATTTACTCTTCATACTGGCGTAAAACCCTTTAAGTAATGTGCTTATCGATGATGATTTCTAATTAAACCCAAACCTTTGGACTTCTGTGTCAAAAATAATAATGTGAGTTTTCATGTTCGTGGGAAGGTGCATAATTCAGTGTTCAACCGGTAAGAGTAATCCGGGGAGAGGTGATACAGGATTTTTCTCTCAGACTCAAAAATAAAAAAATTAAAAAAATTATATGCTCTAAGTTAATCCTAAAATACGATCGTTAAACAAATAAATAATCATTATTTATTCATTTTTATTCCATAAAACTATTTATGACTTGTTAATAATACTAATAATAATAAAAAATAATAATACTAATAGTAATAACGTCTTGAGCTTGTAATACGCTTTACAATTATTTAAAAGGTAATTGATCAAACATGTAATTGTCCCACATAAAAATCTCTTCGATATGTAACTGCTTTCTCTTTTTCAAAGCATTTGTGTCTGTAAATATCGACATGTGTCTTTTTGAAATGTAAAAATTGTTTCTGCTATTTTTAACGTAAGGCATAGTCTCATGTTTTTTTTGTTTTTTTTTTTTTTTTTTTTTTTTTTTTTTTAGTCACCACCTACATATACAGCCTGGATTTTGAATGTGTCTAAATATTAAACAGTCAGTGAATACGTTTTCTTTTCACACTGTCTAACAACTTTAGTATTAATGGCCATGTTTGGACAATGGTTTGGCATTTTTATGGGCGGCAGCACGGTCATTAAGCCGCAAATCAGCGGGAGTGGATTGAATTCTGGTCTTTGAAGCAATGGTGAACAAGACTTAACTTATCAGTGTGTGTAAAACCCTGGTGTAAACATTAAAGGCGCTTTCACACCAGTCGCTTTATCACGATTCCAAAAATAATACATCTGGTTGTTGTTGTTGTTGTTGTTGCTGTTGCTGTTATCTTATTGTTTTCTTATTATCACTATTGGCATCATAATCATCGTAATCATTTGCAAGCGACCATCATGATCATAAACAAAATGGTGACCCTTCTGAGAAGCTCCAATGTCTTGGGAAGGACTTTTTTGTATTATTATTATTATTATTATTATTATTATTATTATTATCATCATCATCATTATTATTATACCATATTTTATATTACCCTTTCCGTACTAAATATGTTCAAGTGCAAAATAATAAACAAAAATATAAAAAGACATGAATATAAACATTAAAATGAACTTGTTAAAATGGGGATAGAAATAATTATTTAAAATAATTAATAGATGAGCTTGAAAATCTTGATGACTTCCCAGTGCTAAATATAAAGTTAATCTTTGAAAATAGGTGCTCATTAGATGCGAAACATTTATCAAAATTACTATTATAATAATAATAATAATAATAAATATTATAATAATAATAATGATGATAATGTTAGTAGCAGTAATACTAGAAGTAGCAGTAGCAGTAGCAGTAGTAGTAGTAGTAGTAGTAATAGTAGTAGTAATTATTATTATCATCTTCATCAGAAAACAACAACATCATCGGCATTTTATGTTTTTCGAGAAAACGTCTGTAGTTGGTGTTATATTTTTAAAATAAGTGTTAATAAATTTCTATTTCAAAATTTTTTGTTTATATATAAAAATAATAATTATAAATGTAACATACATTTTTTAAAATACTGAAAATTATGACTCCTGTCGCGAATTTTTTGTTGCAAATTTCAGATCAGAACATCTGATGGCGCCTTTAAGCGATGGAGTTTTCTTTTTCTTTTCTTTTTCGTTTTTTCTTTTTTTTTTCTTTTTTTTTTTTACAAAGGACACTTTCTTCATCTTCTTATTTAAAAAATAAAAAAATTCATGTGAATAAAGCATCTAATTTTTATGACTGCTTTCACGAAATACGGTCATCGCCTCAGTAACATTGCCAATAAATTTTTGTTTGATGACTTATATCTTTGTTGGATACGTTTTTGTTATGATCTTAAAATCATTTTTTTAAAAAAAACAAAAAAACAAACAAAAAAAAACAAATGTGTTTGTAAATATTCTGTATATTCTTGGAATGTATCGATGCATTTCATACAACTGTCATATATTATAAAAATGAAAAAATAAAAATAAATAATAACATAGGCAATAACAAAAATAGTTTTTTCTCTTTACATTAATTTTTATGTTGATCTATCTTGGCTGATATTTTCTTTTTTAAGTTAACAGTAAAATAAAATTCAGCCATTAACGAAAAAAAAAAAAAAGAACAATAAATATGATGGATGTATTTTGTAACATGTTATTTATTTATTTATTTATATTTTTCTTTATCTAATACTTGATTTTCATACACCTCTATTCATATGTATATGCTTTATTTATTTATTTATTTTTTTTTATTTTTTTGTGTTTTTTGTGTTGATATTGTAGTTATTGCAGTTACTGTAGTTAAGGATTTTATAGAAAAGTATTTTTTAACTTTTTAATCTGTATTTATTTACAGCCATCTTTTACACCAAATACAGATCTTTTCTCCAACAACATAATAATGAAAATACTACTATTACTACTGCTACTACTACTAACACCACAACTACTACTATTACTACACTGTTATTATTGATATTGTCATTAGTATTTATTACTATTATTATCGTTGTTGTTGTTGTTGTAATTGTGTCATGATCATCCTCATCATTGGCATGTTCCTTTTCTAATACCTAACACTTCTTTAACAATTTTGCTTGTTATTAAATCATTATAACATACATATACCTGCGTATATACTACTTTATTTTGTATTTCGCGTGATCAGCCGTTATTTCAAATACATGATTTTTTTTTTGACCAAATTGTACCATACCCATAGCTATTTTACGTCAGAGTTCCAAAACATATACAAACATAAAAATAGACATTAAATCGAATTGAAAAAAAGTGATCAGTTACCCTATTCATTGCGCACTCGCCGAATGAGGCCAAACAGCAAAAATCTGTATTTCACACTATAGCACAGAGATTGCCGAAATACATAAATGGAATGATTTCCCAGCATTTTTTACAATATATTAGATATTAATTTAGATCGATACTGATAATATTAACCTCATGTTATTTGCTGTTTTATTTTTTTTGTATTTTTTTATTTTTTTTTTTTTTTTGATACAAGCGTCCTTCGGCAGATCTATCAAACTCTATGGTGAGTGTTTCCATATGATTATGAATGTGTAAAGAGAAAATACTTATAGAAAAAGAACAGACCCTCGTAAAGCATTTGGAAATGTGATAAATGAGGCGTATAAAACATAAAAAATATTTAAGTTATTAAATAAATAAAGTATACATTCAAAATAAAGGATATGACAAAAAAATAATAATAATAATAATAATAATAATAATAATAATAATAATAATAATAATAATAATTAAAATATATAAGTAAATAAAAAAAAAAATAATAATAATAATAATAATAATAAATAAATAAATAAATAAATAATAGAATTAACATCAATAACGTATTGCATACTTTGTTATTTCTTTTCTTAATATTTTAAAACGAACTTTTATTAAATATAAATTCTTTATCTATGATGCTATATTTATACAGTTCTAAGGATTATTAAACCGCGTTTTAATCACAAATATTCTGTGTACATTGTTTAAATAGTTATATTACAGAAACGAACAAACTGTTCGAAAATGTTATGCAGGCTACGACACGTATGTTTTACAAAGGTCAAAATTCGTATGAATGTATTTATATAATGTATGTATGTGTGTATGTATGTATTTATGTATGTGTATGTATGTATGTACGTATGTATGTTTTATATCAGTGTCACAAGTCAGTATCATCATAAATAAATGTCAATAAATGAAGCATTTCTTCCTTACTAACTTTCCTTCATGTTCGCTTTGATCTTAAAACTATTTCATAAAATGGTTAGGGGCCATTATTACCTATGCATGAATGTATATATGCATGTAGGCCTGTAAGTATGTATGTATATATTCATATAAGTATGTATGTATGTATATATGCATATAAGTAGGTATGTATGTATGTATGTATGTATGTTATCACTGTAATCTATCTTCATCATCGTAAATAAATGTTAATAAATGAAATGTTTCTTCCTTCCTTTCTGTCTTCCTTGCTCGCTTTGATCTGAAAACTAATCTCATTCTGCTGCTTTGATAAACGGCATTTAAAATGGTTTGTGGCCATTATTAACCGCACTCGTCAAAACTGCAATCATGAAGCATATTTTTAGTGATGAAGGGTTTAGTTCAGCAAATACGACTATCCTATTGCTGGATCAATAGTTTATAATTTTCTATCAACGATTTAGACAATCGGCCAGCCGAAATCATTTCCTGATGCATAACAGAGCCAGATTATTAAATTGAGCATCGAGAATCAGTGATGGTGACCTGGTGATTTTTTTTCATTTTTTTTTGTTATTGTTATATTAATGTCGCTGTGATTGCTGTAGTGCTGAGGGTTTTTTTTTTTTTTTTTTTTTTTTTTTTTTTTTTGCTTCTGTGTTCATGATTCTGGTGTTCTTGTTGAGGTATTTGTTGTTGTTATTGGTTGCAGTGTTGATGATGGTGACTTTTTTTGGGGGGAGCTATTTTTTGTTGTTGTGGTTGTTATTGATGGTTGCAGGGTTGATGGTGTTAATGGCTGCGGTTGGTTGATCGTTATGGATTGTGTGGAAATGCTGTTACTGTCGTGGTGGTAGTGGTGGTTGTGATGTTGACAGTGACTGAGTCTGAGTTGTAGTTCGTGCGTTGTGGTTGCATTGCTCATTGTGTGGGGACACTAATATTGTTGTAGATGGTGGTGATATTATAAGTGCATGTTGATGTAGATGCTGATTGTGGATGGTTTGGTGCCAGTGGTGGAAACATTTATGATAGGGGAAGCTTTGCTATTTCGTTTATTTTTCATATAAATACATTTAGGAAACCTAACAATTTATTTCAAAAATAATATGATGATATTGAATATGATGATGACGATGATGATAATAATTATTACCATTATTTTAACTACTGTCGTTATTATTATTATTACATTAGTAATATTAATAACAATTAAAACAAACAACAACTAGAAAAAAAAAAAAAACAGCAACAGCTACAACAGTAATAATACATTATCATCATTATAATCATCATCATCATCATTAATATATTTAGTATTGCGGTTATTACTACATACTATCTTACTATTATTATTATTATTATGAAACTTTTCGCTCCAGTTACATTTCTCGTTTCTGCACTGGTTCTCTATAACATGTAAACACTGGGACATGCTCAATTCGTAATACAAAGATAATTCCTGATCGATACAGTTTCGCTCTGTTTCATTGATATATGTTTTACTATGCGCGCCATTCGTCAACCTGTAAATATCAAATCAATACTACACTTCATTTCTCAGATGTGATTTTTCTATTTTTTTTTTTTTTTTTTTTCTTTTTCGTTTAACTTTTCATTAGGTTACGACAGACACGGAATTTGTTTTCTAGTGCCTAGGGATGTGCATATTTAACTCTTATAGATGTGTTCACACACACACACACACACACACACACACACACACACACATACACACGTACGTACGTACATACATACATACATACATACATACATACATACATACATACATACATACTAAGTGCGGGCGAACGGGTGCCATGCGTTCGAGTCTTGTCAGGGCATCTGATGGGTCTTTGAGGTCGTGACTGGTTTTTGTCAGTGTGTTATTGCCTAAGTGCAAAGTCTGATCAGACCGTACAAAAGACAGAGAATATACATATATCTTCACACACACACACACACACACACACACACACACACACAAGCAAAATCCGCCCATTCATATATTATTATTAAACTACACATTCCTTGTAAAATATGCTGGTGGAATTATTCAAACCATTGTTAAGTACAGAAAGTAAAATATATATATATATATATATATATATATATATATTTATATATAAACCTGTCAGCGGGGCCATCTCTGTCCTCATTTTGCATCACAAGGGAAATCACTCGTGGATGAAAAAAAAAAAAAAAAAATCCACGCTAACGTATTTTATCTGTGATAGATTCTACGCAACGAAAAAGCCAGCGTCAGCCATTCATACAAAACAGTACGTCATTGTGATGCACAGGTCGCGTAGCTCACTGAAGAATTACGCTTAGGAGAATAATTAAATGGTGTCGTGTTTCTGTACTTCACTGTGTAATGGTCGTTGAATGGTTGTTTTACATAGACAATGTATAGTGAAGTGAAATTTCATGAGGATATTTAAAACAGTTTACGTCGCTTTGGTGACGGTAGACAGTATTACATGTATAATAACAATAATAATAATAATAATAATAATAATAATAATAATAATAATAATAATAATAATAAATAATAAATGGTTTTATGCCAGTATGGAGAATATATGAGTGTGTGCGTATGTGTGTGTAACTATGAGAGAAAGAACAGTCTAATTCAAATGATATTACTATTATTAATTTTACTACATCTACTAATACTATTATTATTATTATTATTATTATTATTATTATTATTATTATTATTATTATTAATATTTTTATTATTATTATATTATTATTATTATTATTATGGACTTTAAATATATATGTATTTATACATTATACAACGTGCATACATTTGGGCAAAAACGACAATAAAGCTCATCAAATAAATAAAAGAAACAACAACGACAACAATAACAACAACAACAACAATAACAAATAATAATAACAATAACAATAACAACAACATCAAAAACAAAAACTAGAAACTCTGGCATTTAAATTTATTAATGAGTATTCTGAAGATTTTACATTTTTAAAATTTCAGAACATATTGTTCTCAATCCGAATTTAAACTCTGTTATTGGAATTAAACTTTCGCTAAATAACTTCATCGTGAAAGTAAAATTTAATGCTTTTGTATACATTGTATATAACATAAATATATTTAACTACTGAATTGAAATTGATATTATTGTCCATTTAGATTTCAAATTGAATTAATCCAAAAATGTCAAAATTGAATGTCAAAGTTAAAATAAATAAATAAAATACTTAAAATAGTTTTTTGGTCTCTAATAGATCATTTAGTTAAAATGCACAGTTTTGAAATACTTTTTAAACTGTTTTGAATTGTATAGTAATTCATAAAGAAAATGAAAGTAACTACTTTCGCTTTAAAATCTTTCATAGAAAATATAAAATTAAAATTTTAATAATAATAATAATAATAATAAGACAACTCTTCCGACAGAAATTTAAAACCAATACAATGTGCAGTTAGCTATGAAAATCAAACTTTTATATGCATACTGAAAATGAAAAACATTTAGCAGCCTTTATTTTAAAACTTTTCAATGAATAAAAACAAAACAATTTATAACAAATATTTTAATGTAAGAAAACGATAACAATAATTTAAATACACTCTGCAATAGTAAAGCAATGATAACATCACTATGAACAGTTCTATTATTATTTTACGAACGTACACACATACACAAACACACACACACATAGAGACGGGCTGACAGACAGGCAGATATACGTATATACGTAAATACATACAAACACACACTGACTTACATACATTAACATGCATATACATTTAATTATAACGATATAATGCTTAATTCATTTTTAGTTATATAATACTTTACAGTTTAATGTTGCTATCAGTATTGCTTTGAGATGGGATTTTATATAACAGTTTTGGTACCTATGTCGAACTGTGTTTTAATCTGATTTTAGTGTCTACATTATGAAATAAACGTAATAGAATATTTTATTCAGATTCTTATTTTTAAATGTTTTTGTATCTAATTGAATCGTTTATATATACGAGATAAAGTAATCAAAAAACAATTATTGTTTAATTATTTCATAAGAAACTGTTATAAAAGCTCATAATATCAAAATAAATAATCAAGAGTCTATAACAAATAGTGAAAACTATAGAAGGTCACTGATCTGTCCCATTCGAAACAACTGAATCCCAAAAAGGCAATCCCTTCCGAGTCCTGTGCAGTCTTCCTATTACAGAATTCCAAAACAACGACGAAATGAAATGATCCCCAAAAATATAATAATTAATTAATAAATGAATAAAATAAAACTTCTAAATACTGCAGAATCCTAGATTGTAGAATAATTTAGGAAAGATGTGTCTGAAAAGTTGTTCAGTCTCAAAGAACCAAACCGTTTACAACCATCGTGACCTCATTATTGCAGAATACAAATTAAAAAATATAATAATAAAATATGGAACATTTAGCAGTGACGCATCAGATATATACTGTAGAATCAGAAAATACTGAACCTTTTAGCCTGACCTCGGAATTCTAAAATATTAAGCACCGATTTCTTATTCATTTAACATTGATCATTAAACATTTAACCTTGACCTCTAAACTATTTAACATTGACTTCTAACCATTTAGTGATGTGAAGCATTTATCGGTGATCTCTGAACCATTTAGTGTCACTTCTGAGCTATTTCACACTGATGTCTGACCCACATAATGTCTTCTGAACAGTTTGTGACTGGCCTGTTTCAAACTCACACTCTGATGAATGGAAAGTCCAGAACGTTCAAGCAGTGTCGTATCCCAGATGCTGGAGTTGCATTGTCACAAGCACTGATGTCCATACACAGTTCTTGATATATCGTTCACAAGAATTGCGTTTGGACAATCACAGCCTGGTAACTATCTGGACATTGTTCTCGTGTTTTCATTTCATCATCCAGAGAGAGTCTTCAGTTACCCATGTTAATGTCCTTGTCAAACATTAAATAATAAACTAAAAACCAAATCCTATTAAACCGTACAGGATAAATGAACAGAAAATAAATAAATAAATAAATAAATAAATAAATAATCAGTTCTGCCTTTTAAATTAATTTTTGTTTCATCTAACTGCTTAAAGTAAACGTTAACAACTGATTTTTTTCATATTTTGTTTTTCTTTCTTTCTTTCTTTTTCTTTTTTAATTTGCTATCCTAATTTGTATATATGCTCAAATTACAATCCCAGGAATATTAAGTATATTATACAATATTTCCTTTTTCTTTTAAAAATATTGAAAACAAAATATAATTAATAACAAAAACAAACTAAACCTACCATTTTAACATCAATTCGCTATATAAAATTAAACACATATGTAATACATAAACGAATAACTAACTAAATAACCCACTCGTAACACTCACAGGCATTCATTATTAATTAATCCTAGAACATCAGATTATAAATTTTATAACTTCTCCATAATGGTGTTTTTTTATTCTACACAACCATAATTTTTTTTTTAAATTCTAAAATTAAAATTAAAAATTAAAACAATAATTTCTCTGAACAAAAATACCTAACACAATTGTTTGAGTCTTGAACACAAATATCTAACACTCTTAATCTGAAAAACAAGAATAAAATTCTTCAGATGTACGTTTTTGAATATCGAAACCCTTCGTGACCTTTCGTATTACCTGTACAATATCAAGACCAAATTTTTATTTGTGTTTGGATTTCGTTATAATTTGTAATGTATCTTGATCTGTTTGTACAAATACCTGTCTAGATCACTAAGTTGCTACCCGATACTTTACACAATTAAATGCACTTGAATAATGGCTGACTTTGACTCGAGGCTATTACGGTTTCATTTTCTCGGTGTAATTATTTTTGTATGATATATAAAAGCTTTTTTGATTTCCCTATCCCAGTATAAAATTATCGTCATATTGTATAATGCGAAAACATTTTGGTTCATAAGTATACATAATATAAATATTAATGGCAAGTGAACAATGAAGGTGATATCATTTTATTTATTTATTTATTTGCTTGTTGTTTTATAAGTAATTTATTTTATTTCATCTTTCTTTAAGCACTACATATTTACTGATTTAATTGTTTTTTTGTTTGTTTTTTTTTTTATTTTCTGTATTTCCCTTAATTATTATTATCATCATCATATTATTATTATTATTATTATTATTATTATTATTATTATTATTATTATTATTATTTTCTTTTTTCAATCTTTTCCTAAAACTACTGAAATTAATATTTATTATAAGAAAAATTAAACTGGCCAATAATGCCGTTTTAGTATGTGTATGATGTTATTTAACAAATCTGATCTTAATTCGCAATTTCAAAAGTTATTTCACAAAACCTGACGTTATTTCACAAAACCTGACGTTATGTAAAAACCTGACGTTTTATCATACATGTGACGTTGTATCTTACTCCTGACATTTATATAGCACACCTTGCTTTGTATCATTCATCTGACTTTACTTCACAAACATGACGATATTTCACAAACCTGACATTGAATCTCACTCCTGACATTTATATAGCACACCTTGCTTTGTATCATTCATCTGACGTTATTTCACAAACATGACGATATTTCACAAACCTGACATTGTGAATCTCACTCCTGACATTTATATAGCACACCTTGCTTTGTATCATTCATCTGACGTTACTTCAGAAACATGACGATATTTCACAAACACGAAATTGAATCTCACTCCTGAAATGTCTCAAATTATTTTACCAGAAACAAACGTTTCACAAACACAAATTATTTTACCAACAAACGTTTGCACATCATAATAATGTTACTTCACAAATCTGCTTTTCTCTCTTTTTCTGTCTCATACTTTGATATTTTCACCAAGACATTTTTAACAGTAAAACAAAAACAAGCTAAGCTCAAGCTCAGATTTAAAAAACTGTGGTATACACATTGATATGTCACATACGTAATTTCTATTCTATGTTTCCTTAGTGTAGGCTGGTTTGGCAGAGTAGACTGTAGGTAGATGTGATGATGTAGGTTCTTGTTCCATGAGAAGTTTGACGTCTAATTGATCTGAAAAATATATATAGAAAAATATATATTCAAAAAATGTGTATTTTCTAAATAACAGTTCATTAATGATTTGAAATTATCTCACGTTTTGGTGTTTTCATATGTCTTGGATTTTTTATTTTCTTGATTTGTTTTGTTTTGTTTCTTTTTGTTTGTTTTTATTTTTATTTATTTATTTATTTATTTTATTTTATTTTATTTTATTTTATTTTATTTTATTTTATTTTATTTTTTGGCTATTTTATTATTATTATTATTATTATTATTATTATTATTATTATTATTATTTTAAATATTTCCTTTAGCTTTTGTTTGTTTATAATGTTAGAAAATATGTTTTATTTATAGAAATATACTATTATTATAACAGTAGTAGTAGTAGTAGTAACATTAACAAGCAGTACTAATAGTAGTCAGTAGTAAAAAGTAATAGTAATTCTACTACTACTATTTTCATTTACATTATATTTAAAATTAACTTCAAAAGCGTAAAATTAGCAAATAGTACAATCAGATATAATGAAGAAGTAAACAGATATTCAGTACCTCATAATACAATAAGACAATAAATGAAATATTTAGAAAATAATGTGAAAAACGTAAAACAAAGCCTTCATCGAGAATCGAACCATGCTACCTACCGTCCTTGCACATCCTCCTCATTATCAAACAAGATTATTGTGGAATTATAAACCTAAACTGATACACGTTCCTTTCCTTTTCTTCTTCTTATTTTTTTTAACTTTTTTTTTATATTTTTTTTTTATAGCTAACATATTTACACAACCGTCACTTTCTACATCGAGGTAAAAATCCAAAAACTTGTTCAACTGGTTTTTTCACTTTTAATCCAATTTCGACGAGAACGCTTAAAGCCATTTAGATAAAACACTAATTTATGTGTAATACGTTTTACTCGTATCACGAGCTTCGCGAATGTCAGATATTTTAATATTAAATTATCAGCGGAGATCTGATTATTCTGCCGATGATTCACGGTATATTTACATGTCCAGGTAGCTTTCGTCGTGTCAAAAAAGTGTGAGGTATGCGGAAAACTGGAGCGAAAAGGATGTTCACGTAAATAGCATCTAAATCATATCTCACGTTTCTTTCGCAAACCGGAAAATATTATGCAAATAAAATCTTAAATTTTAATTTTTCGTTTTTGTCTTCTTTTTTTATTTTTTTATAATTATTTTTTATAATTTTTAGAATTATTTATGTTGGTTTTGTTTATAATTACTATTGCTATTATTGTTATTATTATTATTATTATTATTATTATTATTATTATTATTATTACTTTATTAATTTATTTTTTTATTATTATTATTATTATTATTATTATTACTGCTGCTACTTTCATTATTATTATTATTATTATTATTATTATTATTATTATTATTATTATTATTTTTTCTTCTTTTTTTTTTCTAATTTTAAACCAATACTTCAGAACTGATATTTTATAATAAAACAATTATATTTGAAAGGCTGGAAAAGAAACAAAACATAAATAAAAATAACTAAAACTACTTTAAAATAAAAGTTTCAACAGTATTATGAAGATTCTTATTCTTATTCTTATTCTTATTCTTCTTATTATTATTATTAAACTGCTTATACATTTTTTTCATCATTTGTTTTACTTTTTAAATAAAACAAGAATGAAAGTATTACACTACCAAATTTTAATCATTTTAAATAAATTAATAATTTTCTAATTTTTTTTATTATTATTATTTCGTTTTGATTTTTTTTTTTTTTTTTTTTTTTTTTTTGTAATATACATTTATAACTGAATGTTACAACTGCTTAAATAATGTTATAAAATGAAATAAAATTATCGTACAAAAATAAATGCTTTCCTATTTCAGGTAACGGTGTAGAATTAATAAAATCACAGATATGAAAAGTTAACTGTATCTGACAGCTTTCTGTGTGTTACCATGGGAACATGTTTTAGTGCAATGACTATAATATTATTACACCCATGCATGAATGGCGGGTTCAAGCCAAATTCTAATGGGAAAATAATAAATAAATATCAACGTTTTCTAATTAATTTATCAACTTATTAATTTACGACCCTTTTAAATTCTTAGTGTATGAAAATATAAGTTTAAAATAAAAGCATTTAATAATAATAATAACAACAACAAAAATAATAATATAATAATAATAATAATAATAATAATATTATTATTATTATTATTATTATTATTATTATTATTATTATTATTATTAATGAAAATGGTGCTATGTCGAAACAAACAGCAACTGCATGCAAACACATCAACATCAACATCATCATAAAGGGCAGCAGCAACAACAACAATAACAACAACAATAATAATAATAATAATATACGTGCATATACTATTACAGTTATCTCATGCATTTTGTAAAACATTTCGTTCGACAAATTTTAATTAATTTTTGTTTTGCACTAATGAATGAAAGAAGAAAAAGAAATAGTAAATGTTGTTAATCAGTTACACACAACGTTAATCTTACATCTGTACAATTCTCTGCCGAGTCTTTTACCTTCACTTTACACAGACACACACACACACACAGATACACGTAGACTGACAAATAAATTTAAAATATTTGTGTATGTGTGGGTGGGTGGGTGCGTGTGGGTTGAGGGTGTGTGCTCCTGTTTATATGCAGAACATTTAAATATAACATAGTTGTCAAAAGTGATGATAAAAATGTATTAAATTTAAATTCATTATTGCAATAACAAAAAAAATGTATCAAAATTTAATAAATTTTATATGGTTACTTATTTCTTTATGTGAATATGTATGCATACGTATAAAGAAATAAGCAACCATAAAAATTTTTATTAAATTTTTATTATCGCTTTTGACAACTATGTTATATTTAAAGGTTCTGCATACACACCCACGCACAAACGCACAATGAACACACTGATAGACCCACCCACACCCACACACACACACACATACACACATATAAGTTTAATGTAGGTGATGAAAGTCATGATAAATGGATTTTATTTTAGTGGGTTGTATTATGTAATGTTTTTTTTTTTTTTTTTTTTTTTTTTTTAATCTCTGATATTATATTTAAAGCTTAAGTGTTTGTTAATATAACAAAAAATATCTAATTTAACCAAAATATAGCACATTTTAACATAACTTCTTCTTAAACAAAGACAACAACAAAAAATATAATGACAAAAATAACACAAATTGTTTGCACACTCAAAAATACAGTTTTTGGTTTGCAATGTAAACTTACGATTTATAACTAAATTATGTAATTTCTGATTCAAAAATATATTATATACATTCAGAACTAAATCAAATTATATTATTTTAGTATTTTAACAATGTTTAAATAGCCGGAAAATAATATACACATTTATTCAAAGAATAGCTGATATAATGTAGTGAAAAAAGAAATGATAAAAGAAACAGTTTTGTATTCAGAAACTAATAATTAATAAAGGTAATAAATAAATTTAACATAAAGAATGAAAGACAATGAATGAACTGGAGAGACTAAATTTTATGAAATTAGTTATATTTTAAATAAATATGAAATTAAACAAGGAAAAAAACACTGAATGCAGAAAACAAAATTAAGAAACTTAAAACGAAAAGAAAGAAACAACAGGGTCATCAGAACAAATGTGACAATACGGACAAACGATGTTCAGTTTGCTACTGGGTTCTTTTAGACTAACCCCTTGACATCTACACATTATAAATAATATTTTATCGTCATAAAATGGGTTGTGCTTCATATAAATTAAGGTGGATGCAAAGAGAATGAAGTTTTATTTATCAGGGACTATTCAGCTTTGTGGCTGTCCTGTTGCATGGGAATATTAATAACGTAGACCTGTCTGTATACTAATACTCTCTAATCACAAAACTGATCTGGACCCGTACTGTTTTACCGCAATACAAATAAAACTTTGTAAATGTAGTAAAAATTAATTTAATCGGGCTGGCCATGAAAAAGAAATAATAACTAATAAATTTTTATAAAACAAAATAATAATAATAATAATAATAATATTTAATAAATAAATGAACTAGGTATAATATAAATTAAAATAAATTATAATGAATATACTAGTGAAGCTGAATAAAATAAAATGAATTAAAACGAATGAATGATATTTAATTAAAGAATAAAATAAATTAAAATTTTAAAACCATATAAATAAATAAACTTATAAGTAAAATGAAAGAAAGAAATATATAAAAAAAAAATGTGCATCTATCAAATAAATAAATAAATAATTAAACAAAGAAAGAAAGAAAATGAAAGGTGTAAAATGTATAAGTAAATGTGCATATATCAATAAAATAAATAAATAAATTAATTAGTTAAATAAAATAAAACAAAACAAAACTAAACAAACTAAATGTAAAATGAAGATCCTACCATACACGTGGTAAGCAACTGGTGCTGTTATGAAGGTAGGTAAATGATTAATATAAATAATGTACATGTACATTTCTAATCGAGTACATGCCGCATACCAGGCGACCTGTACAGATGGACGGAACACCTACACTCACCTGACACATACTGATTACCTGTCTCGAGGAACATTTTACCTGAGGCTACCTGTATTTACTGTCTAGTCAGAAACAGGTGACTAACCGATAGGTATTTCGAAACGAGTTATAAAAATTATTTTTCATAGTAGAATGAAATGAAATAAAAATAAACGAATGAATGAATGAATGAATGAATGACTAAAATAATATAATGTGATTTAAACAAAGGTAGAATACATGTGCATTACTAAAATAAACTCTAAAATATTTGATTTGAAATTTAAATTTAAATAAAGAAACGAAATTAAACGAAACAAAATTTAAATTTAAATTTAAATATTAATTTAAAAAAATTTAAAATAGAATACAAATAAAAAAACAGAATAAAATCGAATCAAATTTAAAATCATAAATGAACACTAAAACAAAATTATTCCTTACCACTGTCTGCTCACATGAAATAAATAAATAAATAAATAAATAAATAAATAAATAAATAAATAAATAAATAAAAGAATAAATAAATAATCAGTATATAAATCTAATTGTTTGTGCATTATATTATTAAATATTTAAGTGGACAAATTAAACAAATTTGTTATATATTTTATCCATTCCAGGTTGAAAAAAGTACTACAATGCTAATATTATATGTATATTTGTGTATATATGTGTATGTATAATTATATGATTATAGATAAAGGTATGTAGATAAAGGTATAGACATATAGATAGATATAGGTGTACATTTTCTGGCCTGAAAAAGTGCCAGTTTAAAAAACATATTTATTTCTTTTTAACTAAACAAAATTCATATATTTAACAAACTTTTTGAATGTTATTTCTTAATATCCAGCTTTTTTTTTAAAATATAGAAGAGTTCAGTTTGAAAATTTATAAATATAGTTAAAATGTTTGAACTGGAAGAAGTCTAGTTTAAATAATTATTTACCATAAATACATAACCAGTGTGTTCTATTTACTTATTTATTTATTGATATATTTATTTATTTATTTAGAACACTTACTTATATATTTATTTATGTATACATTTCTAAATTTCCTTTCCTGAGGAAACAAGGAAATATTTAAAAGTAAAACTGCCATTATTTTCACATCGTTTTACAACTTTTGAAATATATGCAGATGCATTATAAATTAAAATAAAACTGCTATTAACGAATGAAAATTAAGTTATAAATTATTGAAATAAATAAAGCATAAATCAGGTTCGTATTCAATATAAAATTGAATGAAAACAACCTGAGGTTGTTGGGCATTTTTTTTTTTTTTTTCTTAATTAATTTTCTTTGTTTGTTTGTTTGTTAGTGGGGTTTTTTGTGTGTGTGTGTGTGTGTGTGTGTGTGTGTGTGAGGAGGTTATTGTTATTTTTTCTATTGATGTTACCCGAATTAATTCAAATAGAATAGAAAATGGAAAATGGAAATGATATAAAATAACATAAATTAAAAGTTAATTTAAGAATTTATAATAGAATCATACAAAATAATGTAAAGACAATAAATTCTTTCAACAACTTAAAATAAAAATATACAAAGTAATAAAAATTAACAGAAACAAAGAATAGAATAATAGAATAAAATATAAAGTATCAGTTAACTGAACAAATCAAAATAAAACAAAATAATTAAAAATGATCTGAAATGATATAAGTAATATAAAAATTATTAGCCATTAATTTAAATTACATTAGTTCATTTAAAATCATATATATATTTATATTATTGTTATCATCATTATCATTATTATTATTATTATTATTATTATTATTATTATTATCATCATCATTATCATCATTATACAATCATCATTATCGTCTTACCTCGACTTACATAATAAACTCACCTATATATATATATAACCCTCCAGGCAACATTTGTTGTATTTCAAATATTGCTCTAAAACGTAACAATAATCCTAATGACTCAAACACATACGCACAAACACATAATAAAACCAACAAAGCTGTAGAAACAAAAGATTTCACAGTACACGAAGTAAACAAGTCTAAATAATGTAAACGCCTTGTCACCAAGCACTGACTACATTAATCCTGGTCGTACCTGTGCACTATATTTTATTTGTCAACTGTCAGGTAAGAACGTAGCTTGAAGTTTACCTCCGACAGATTGTAGGACATGACAACCTCTGTTTTAATTATTGCGCTCCCGTGAGTTATAAAAATACTTACACGCTCACCTACCTGTTACTATAAAATGCGTAACTGTGTAAATAAAGGCCTGAAATATATTCGACGTCTATAAGGCGCATTGTACGATAATTTGAAACGCAAAAGAAAACATACTTGTAAATGGAACGCCTGTTCCATTTGGATGTCCTGCTAGCAGACAACAGAGATACACAGCATATGTTAATGAAAGTGTACCGAAAAAAATACAAGCATCGTGAACGATGCAATGTTAACAACAACAAAACAAACAAAATAAAGAGACGTTTATCCGTAACTACTACTTCACACACCTGTAACACAAAGCCGTCTGCTGAATAAAAGGATCACTCCGTCATCTTCTGATAATCCTGCAATATCGAATCATCCGCCATTGAACGCCGGGCGATCGAATCGAACTCGAGGCTATCGTCTGCCACTCGTGTGGTGTCCCGACGCCGTGCACGGTCGAAGAAAAAAAAAAAACGCCCGTCAAAAACAAGACTCTCTGTCTCTCTCTCTCTTCAGCACTCTCATCGCTTGGGAATCTGTAAGTAGACAAGAACAGTCACTCCTTTAAAACATATTTTTAACGTACTCACTTGCTGGTATGCATCACTACGCATGTAATACGGGCCATGCTGACTTTCTGTATTCATTAATTCTTTTCTTCTTTTTTTATTTCTTTCTTTTTTTTAAAAAAAAAAACAGCTCAGTGGCACCTTGACCTGTGAGTGTTGGAGGAAGCACCTGAGCGATAACAGAGCACACGCTTGTCTTCTCCGTGAATCAAAACACAACTTTTTATTTAACAAAAGTCAAAATGCATGGAAGATAAAAATAAACATACATAAAATTATTTTTCGCTCTTAAGCGACATATAAAAACATCGTTACGAAGGGCTTTTTTGGAAACTTTGAATATGTTGACTGCGTGAGTTTTTTCAGATTGTGTGGGCAGATTGAAAAAAAAAAAAAAAAATGGAAGCGAGTTATGAAAGTAATGTTTTTATTATGAAATAATATATTGGCTTTAAAAATGAACGTGTATTTGAAAATTTGAAAATACAACACCTGAAAATGCTAAAAATAAATAAGTCAGAAACATTACTGAGTGATAATAATGCCTGAGTGCACAATATTTTGCTTGGTTTTGTTAATTAGTTTTCGATTATTTTTGTTTTTAATTATTAATCTTTTCTCTGTCATATAGTTTTTAATTTTTTTTCGTTGCAGTTTTTCTTCTACTTTGGTGTGTTTGTTTCTTTTCTTTTTCTTATTCATTTTTGTTTTATTATTACTATTTTTGTTTTTAATGGTTCTTTTATGGTTTTATTTATAACAGATTTGTAACGCGTTACTAAAATTGTCGAAAACTATACGAAACCGAGGCTTATAGAAAAGTGTAAGACACTGCATTCATCTGGTAATCATCTGTTGAATACAGTCCAGATTTTAATGTCACTAGCAAAATTCAGTTTAAACAGTTAAAAAATATCATCTTATAACAATGTTACTATTAACTAGAATATTTAAAAGTTATTTTGTTTTTAACAGAGCTTAAGTTTCAAAATGTTTTTTTTTTTTTTTTTTTTTTTTGCTTTTGATGTTTGGGTTGTATATCGGGGTTGATTGGTTCTTTTTGTTTCTGTTGTTGTCGTTTGCTTATTTGTTTGTCAGTTTTATTTTGTCAGAAACACTTTGTTGTTTCTCTTTTGTATCGGGGTTTCCTTTTTCCTCCTTTTTTCATTCTAAAAGATATTCAGTTTTTAAATTTACCGATCTGAAAATTAATTTTTTATATTTATTTACGATTATTATGATTATTTTGTTGTTGTTTTTTTTTATTTATTTTTTTTTTTTTTTTATTTAAATTTTTTTTTTTTTTTTTTTTTGTTGCTGTTTATTGCTATACATATATAAAATAAATAAATAAATAAAAAGTTCCTACAAACCTTTTTAAATCCCAATCATTTCAACACCCTGGAGAGAAAAATATTATTTAAAAAAAAAAAAAAAAAAAAGGATCTACATTTCTCTGTTAACTTTTCAGAAAAAAAAAAATCCTTTCAACATTATTGTATTATATAATTTATTAATGTTCCTCTATTTAAAAAAAAATTTCTCTGTGAGAAAGAATAAAATTTTTTAAAAAAAAGCAACAACTAACTCTTGTAAATTTTCTCTCATTCATTTTCAATTTGAACGTTAGCCAATGTACCCAAATCAGTACACACCTTGCCCAGGTAAAAACCAGGTTAATGGCCGCTTTGAAACGTTAGTTATCGCAATACCTGATCATTACACGCCTCTGTCTGTTGTACTGCGAATTGTGAAATCACTGATCGATATCAGCCCTCATAAACGAGTAGTATTTAAAATTATGGTTGATTGGCTGGCAACGACACAGACACACGAACCACTGTGAAGTGGTAATTGTATCTAATACTCAGATTTCTTTGCCGTTATTATTTTTTTTTTTTTTTTTTTTAAAGATTTATTCAGAAGTAATTTCGTTTTGATTTGACTGGAACTATTATAAATCACTAAGATTTTTAAATTTTAATTTATTATTGTTATTATTATTATTATTATATTTCATATATTTTTTATTATTATTATTTTTTTTTTTTTTTTTTTTTTTTTTTTTGCTAGTTACAAGTGTTCCTTTTATAGTAACTTTTCAGCCAAAAGTAATCTTTTTTCTTTTTTGCTTTTTTTTTTTTTGGAATGGTTGTAACTGTATCAATTACTCAAGTATAATCGTTTTCGCTAACTATCAGTTACTCAGAAGTGTTTTTTTTTTTTTTTTTTTTTTTTTTTTTTTTTTTTTTCTTCTGCTAACTGTTTCAATTACTCAGAGATGATCTTTTTTTCTGGTAACTGGATCAATCGCTGAGATGTGATTTGTTTAGGTAACTGTATCAGTCAGTATAAAATGGCTCTTTTATAATAATCGTATCAGTCACTGAGAAGTGATTTTTGGTTTTATTTATTTCAGTAGACCACTGAGTTCAAGACTAAGCATTCCAATTATAGTAAATGTTAAAAAAAAAAAAAAAAATGGGAAGGTATTTTTGTTTTAATTCGTTATGGAAAACCTTATTATTATTATTATTATTATTATTATGAACATCATTCCCCAACTCATTATTATCATTATCATCATCATCATTATTATTATTATTATTATTATTATTATTATTACTACTACTACTACTACTAAACTCATTATTATCATTATTATTATCATCATCATCATTATTATTATTATTATTACTACTACTACTATTATTATTATTATCATTTTAATTTTAATTTTAATTTTTATTACTTACTGCATAAACTCTGACTTGTCTTGTCATCATAAAATAAACCATATAATATTACGAACTAACTAAAGAGTCGGTTAGACCTTATTTTTAACTTGTGGGGTATCTCTTAGATGTTGATAAGAGGGTGTACTAGTGTTACAAAAACTGGCAGCGTCAAGCCAGATAGGAATATAAATGAAAATCAAATTCCTTGAATATTTTCTTATACTTCTCTGTCATGCCTCAAGTGGAGTGAATGAAAGTTAATTTATCACAGCAAGGTTTCTCCTCGTCCGCAGAGACACATTAACCCCTTGAGGGGCAAAGACATATCAATGAATACATGCACACATGTCGTGCATTTCTTTATAAAATGAACTACAGGTGCATACTGGTTTCTTCTTCTTTCTTTTTTTCCACTCATAAAGCTTTGTCAATTGAAAAATGTATTGAAATAAGTGAATTTCAAGAATTAGAGGATAAAAAAAAAAAAAAAAGAAATCTCGTCTGTCTTAAAGCAACCTGAGACGGAAGATTTAAAGTTAATTTTAAAATATATGTTGCTGTAAGTCGAAACATATAAAAACTGATTCATTTATGTGCTGTGTTATAATTTTCTGTGTAACAAGTTACAGTAATAAATAAATAAATAAATAACAGGAATGCATCCTTGTGGGGGTTTTTGTTTTTTTTTCCTTAATTTTAATTTGACTAGTCTTTATTATTATTTTATTTTTGTCGTTTTAATTGTTGCTACTGTTGTTGATATGATTATGCTTTTGTCCTTATTTATTTCATTTCATTTCATTTCATGTTTATTTATTTATTTATTTTGTTATCTGACAAGACTGCGTGGTAATTCTTACTCTTAATGTACACATCTGTAAATAACTGATTGAATGGTTCGGTTTGTTTGTATTTTCGTTTGTTAAAATTCAGTTAAAATTTGAACTGTATTCAAATACGCCATACTGTGCGGAGAGAATAAGCAGAAGTCGTCACCACGGGTCATATTCCGCGTACGAAGTGACGTCTGCACTGTCATTTTGGCGCCAAAGGCAGCAGGATCCATTTGCCAATAGAATCCAGTAACGTCTGCCACAGGACATTAACCTACCTGCTTGTCAAATCGCAGAGCACTAAGTTTATTTCTTTTAAAGTCTGACTTTCTTGCTTAAAAATAAAATCAATTAATTTTATTGCATACGAACCATGTCGACCTTTGGCAATGAGCCTGACATGTTTTAAGAGAATATTTTTTTTTTTTTTTTTTTTTTTTAATAAGAAATTTTCTGGCGTCTGGGCGTATAAAGTTCAAATTGCAAATTGTAATCGAGATACACAAGACGAATTAAACTGAATGAACAGATGAATGAAAATAGGGACCACAGATGCGCGCGAACCATTACTTATCGTGTAGAAATATTAAATAATATAAATGTTGCATATTGGAAAACACACTTACATCAAAACATTTTGTTTTGATGTTGTTGTTTGGGTTACACACCTGCTCATTCCATCGTGCATATAACTCGAACAATTAAATCCAAAACGACTGAAGTTGGAACTTAGTAGACTACTTTACTCACTTTACAACGAATCTGCAAGCGAGCCAAAAGTCAGCAATTACTGAAAACTCGACCAACAGATCAGAACATCCTCTACTGTTTTGTAGACGAAAGAAATATATTTATCTTACTTTGTTTTTTTGTTGTTGGTTTTTGTGATTTTTTGTAATTTAATTTTTTTCGTTTTTTTTTTTAAATTTTTTTTTTAAATTTTTTTTTTACTCCCACAATGACTTCTGTTTTCATTCAACCGCGGGCATTATTTTATTCCTCAAGTAAAACGTGCTTATAATTTACATTTATTTGACAACGTCGTTGTTACGACAAAGCCACTTTGCTGAATGCAGCGTTCGTGAATCGGACGGCAGCGAAGCGCGACTCATAGATGGGTTTGATTACGGGTTCGTCTGCGCGCGCTTCCCGCCACAAAAGCTGCGTAATTTAACACTGGTAGTTGTATTGTGGCCAGCTAAACTGATTGTAGTTAACATGACAGTAAATGGGTGTTGGGTTCCAGTATATAAACGCCCCTTTCAATACCTTTTCTTAAATAAAAAAAAAAAAAAAAATATATATATATATATATACACATAAATTTTCTAGGTTTTCGTTTGAAACCGCTTTTTGAGTGTTATATTTTACACGAAAGTTTATACCTGACACACTGCAGATATTTAATTAAGTAAGAGTTGTGACATAATTACTATTACGAGAATAATAATTTTTTTTTTTTTTTTTTTTTTTTTTAATTTACGATTAATAAATGTATGTCCATAACCTGATTTAAACTTTAGAATGCAATAAAACAGTGAGTAACGGTTAAATACTCAACTGTCGCATGTACTCAGACATTTTAAACTAGTTTGAATATATCGATCTAGCAAATTCACTCAAAAACAAAGAAGCGACTTTAAAACGAATTCATCTTTTGAGACAGAAGACGACTTCAACAGGAGGTACACCTGAAACAGTTTAACAGGATTCTACTTGAAATTGCTGCTGATGGTGATAATATTCAAGAAAAACTGATTTATTTCAGGCTTTAAAAATCTAAAAGTCAGATATTTAAAATGCAAAGAGGTGCCGTTAAATTTTTTATTAATTCAGCTGAAATGAATTAGCCTTCAGGTGTGTGTGTTAATGAACATTTATCATTTGTCATTGGCAATATAAAATGTGAGATTTGATTTGAAACATGAAATCTGTTAAATAAGCGAAGATATGTTAAAATATCTAATATGGAGCTTTATTTATAATTTATTTCGAAAAAGGCATGCATGTTCAAGACTAAATGTATATATACAAAAATGTTAAAAACCCTTTATTCAAACATGTATCTGTATATATATATATATATATATATATATATATATATATATATATATATATATATATATATATATATATATAGGTATGTACACAATGAAGTGAATATTAAACTTATTTACACAAATACACACACACAAATATACATACACATAATCACAGATACACAGATACATACATACATACATACATACATACATACATACACACACACACATACATTCATACATACATACATATACACACACATACATACACTGTAGAAAGAAACCCATATACCTTTTTTCTCCTTTTTTCTCAGAGAGAGAGAAAGAGAGATCAATTACATACAATTATCTACTGGTGTTTTTTTTTTTTTTTTTTTTTTTTCTTTTTTTAGAGGGATTTTGTGTGGCATTTGTTTGTTTTGTTAGTTTTGTCAGAGTTTCTTTTTCCTTTTTTAAATTTCCACTTCAAATACTAACGACGAAACAGGTTTTTGTTTCGTCTGGTTTGATCGATTGATAGGCATTATGCAGAAAGGGGCGGGGCCATGTATTCCGAATACCATGCCTCACTGATTCTCAATACCTGCACAGCATTGATATGGAAGCCATTAACAAAATATGAAAAAAAAATCTAGAGCCATTTGCCTTTTTTTTCAAGTAGGCTGAGTGGATGAAATTTATTTCTTTCTGTCAGAAATATAATCAGAAATTCGTATCAGAAAATAAAAAGGCTTTCAATATTTGTTTCAAAACCCATTAACCGTCCTAACATATATTTGCATAACTTAAAATGTTTAAAATTGTTTATTATTATTTTAAGTTGATTGCTAAGAAGAAAAAAAAAAAAAAGACTTTGATGGTAATTATAATGTCAGTAATTGTATTTGTGGAAAGTAATTAGGGGATGGTAGTAGTAGCAGTGGTAGTAGTAATATCAATTGTTACAGTAATAGTAGCAGTAGCAGTAATAACAGTATTAGTAGAAGTATTAGTAACAGCATCGACTGTAGTATTCACAGTAGTAGTAGTAGTTGCAACAATATCAGTGATGCAGCTGTACTGGTGGCAAAGTGAAATATATGTTAGCTAATACTCTGGTAAGTAAAACATGAGTTATTGGATAAATATGTAGGATAATTGTGAAATTTAAGCTGGACATTTACAAAGATCTGGATAATATATTTGAAGCTGACACTCAGAAATGTGATGCTTGGTTTAAGAACAGTCAGTTCTGGTTGACAGCCATTAAACTTTGGTTGAGAAATCTGAGGTCTGTTTGAGAATCGGTCATAATCTCAGGTAGAAAACATTGGAGAGAGTGAAATATAATTTGAAATTTTAATAGACAGGTATGGACATGTAAAGAACTATGGGCAGCCTGAATCTATGGCTATTCAGTTGTTCTGTATTTGGTAATGACTAATAGTCTGTCAATCAAAACAAAACTGATTTCACAAATGACTTTATAAAAGATCATTACTCCAACAACAAACGAATTTCTATTCGGTTTCAGCATATTATCAAAATATACACATTATACCTAAGAAGAATGACCACGTGTCCTTTTTTTTATATATATATATATAAATCTTTATGATTTACAATTGTGTACAATCTTTCAACAAGTTGAAATACATCTATCTTCCTCTGATTCCGTTTTGTATGTGATACCATGAACAAAAAAAAAGTATCTTCGTTCCTGTGATTATTTTTCGGTTCCCATGGACTAAGTACCTCGAGTCTTCAAAGCACATGTATGTAGTAATGCGGCACGTGATTATTAATATACGCTCACATTATTGATCTGCAGAACATATGCGCTTGCAGATTTTTGCTACACGTAGTCTTTTTTTTTTTTTCCACCAGCTGTAAGCTCACACTGTGGAATACGTTTTTAAATATATATACACTCGTTACTTGTCGAAATTGCAATTTTGGAAATATGGCTGATAGGCTACGAATTGATATCAAGTTCACAGGTCATGCCCGGTCTTCGTTCATGATCGTTTCCGATGCAAATTGCAGCTTAGCTAAAAGTCATGTCGACCCAGCCGAGAAAAAAAGACCTTACATCTCATGGAATGTATTTGTCATATGTAAGTCGATCAAAGTAATGTTTCGTGTAGAAATACTAGACTGATACACGTACTAACACTATTACTATTACTCCAGCTATTACTATTACTCCAGCTATTACTATTACTACAAAAGTTACTACTGCTACTACCACATCCAGCATCATCAACACTGCTGCTGTAACTACACCTATTCATTACCACTGCAACAACCATTGGCACTGTTACTACTTCTACTTCTACTACTACTACTAAAAATAGTAATAATAATAATAGCAATAAAGCCACCATTACCTCTACTACAACCGCTACTAATACACTACTACTATCTCTACTACAACTGCTGCTACGGCTACTACTACAACCACTACCACTACCACCACTCTTACTGTAACAACAGCTGTTGCTAATACTACTACTGCTGCTATCACATTACTGTATTCCTTTCAACCTAATGCATGTATTTTTTGATAATGTCTTGAACTCCGTTCCATTATAATAATTATTATGACCTTCCCGATATATCTGTCATCATTTATATCTTGACCTATTATGCTATGTGTCTGATGAATACGTTACGCAATCGTTTACTCTCTCCTGCTTATGCCCTGAAGCAGTGATACAGACAAACTCTGGATGTACGGCTGTAAGGATGGGTCTGTTGCTTGGTTATTTGTCAAGTCCTATTCTTGGTATCTGCTGCATCCTACTCACGATTAAAAATAGTGTTTGAAAAATTATTACGTAAAGCTTGTCACGATTTTGTTGTTCAAGAGATGGTCTTTTGTTTTGATTTATTCTTATTGTTTTCGTTATATTTTCTTTATTTCTAAACTTTCATTTTTTTTTTTTTTTTTTTTTTGGGGGGGATTTGTTTTGGTTTATTTTATTTTTTATATCATTATATCGATCTATTTATCAATCTATCTATCTATCTATCTGTGTATCTATCTACTATCTTTCTCTTTCTCTATCTATCTATCCATCAATCTAGTTATTTATTTATTTTAATTAATTTATCTTTTATTTTTTTTTTTTTTTTTATTATTAACATTTTTATTATTTATTTTTTTATTTTTTTATTTATTTACTATTTTGGGGCATATTGGATTTTTTTCTTTATTTTAGGGGGTTGCTTCAGGCTTTGGTTTAACTGAGAGTGCTCGATTTTAAGTCTAATTTAAATATTCAGTAACCTTTACACATCTGTTTTTTTCTTCTAATTATTATTATTATTATTATTATTATTATTATTATTATTATTATTATTATTATTATTATTTTTTTTCTCACAATTTGATGACCACTATTTTAATAGTTATTGTGGTAGCAGTAGAAATAGCAGTAGTTGCAGAATTAGTAGTAGTAGCAACACCAGTAACAGCTACAGCAGCATAAATAACAGAAGCACTAACAGATGTAGTAGAAATAGGAGTAATAATAGTAGTAGTGGTAGCAGCAACAGCAGCAGCAGCAGTAGTAGTAGTAGTAGCTTTATTATTATTATTATCAAATTTGTCGTGTATCTCTGTTCCAGTATTTTACTGACCACGTGTATAACCATATTCATTGATTTTGTAATTTTAGATCAAATCAAGAGGACTAATTTAGAAATAACAGCATAAATAACCAACAACAAAAAAAATTCCCAACCACCTCTTGATTAAAATAAAAAAAAAAATATATTTTTTTTAAAATATACATGCACTTAAGCTTTCACTTTAGTGCAAGTGTTTTTGGAACAACAACAACAACGACAACGACAACAAAAATCATAATATAATAATAAAAATAGTAATGATTTCTCCAGTTAATGGATACTAAAATCTTTTTTCTCAGTCTGGGCTGTATTCAGCTCTTTTTCTTTTACCGAGGACTGTTGTCCGGTTTTTAGATTCGCCGCTGAATGATCGGCGTTAATGGATTATCGACTGAATGCATAAAACTGACTCATTATTATTATTCCAGTGCTAGCCTCACACCAGTAGCTGATCACAGCCATTGCATTATCGGTTAATGGGGACCGTTAACCTGTATTTAAGTACGCCCATGGGTGTAGGCTACGGTTGATATTGTGTGGCGTTCCGACAGCTTCAGTGTGTTAGTGAAATAACTGTTTGTGTGTTGTATCTGTAGGAATAATCACACCAAAACACACACACACAGACACACACACACACACATACGTAGATACACCCACACATACACATACATAGACACACACACACACACACACACATAAATAGATGCATACATAATACTTACGAATGTACGTATACTTATACAGTGTCGGTGTATTTCTGTTTCTGTCTCATACAAACACCACGTCTCTTTGACTTTTCTTTATACACATGTATACTCTCTCTCTCTCTCTCTCTCTCTCTCTCTCTCTCTCTCTCTCTCTCTCTCTCTCTCATGAAAACAAACACACGTGGAACATTTTGAAAATGATTTATATGAAAGGAAATAGTTAAATAATTTATAAAAATAATGTAGATGTAATTTTTTTTTTTTTTTTTTTTTTCATCACTTGCATAAAGACGAATTGTAAGTGGAAATACCATTCTCTTCTGCCTTACTAGAGATTACGCTCCTCTCCTGACAAAAGGACTGATCTCTTTTGGAAGTAATCCACGACAGTTTGAAGGTAAACCTCAAACTCCTAACAAAGACTTTAAGTGGGAAACCCAACAGCCTCGGGCTTTTTTTTATTATTTCATTTTATTTCCCAGTCTGTGTCTCTCGCGATTCATTTATAAACCAATTACGCCATGTTGAAGTTTATTGTTCGCGCTGTGGAAACGGGTGATCCGAATTAAAAAGAACTGCAGTGCAAATGGATTTTTAAGAATACCTTCTTGAAGTGAAGCAAACGAATGAAACCCGTTTGCGAGGAGAAAACAAACAGTTAGCCCTCGGCCACGAATTCTACCTCGGCTTATTTCTGTGTTGAATTAAAGTACAGGTAATATCGTGTGGATGATACTATTAAAATGTGCAATAGTATGTCATCGGTCAATATCTCTCTCTCTCTCTCTCTCTCTCTCTCTCTCTCTCTCTCTCTCTCTCTCTCTCTCTCTCTCTCTCTCTCACACACATACAGACACACAGAGATAGATATATAGTTAGATGTCTAAATAGATAGACACAGAGACAGAGACACAGAAAGATAGAAAGATACTGATATAGATTTCAGTGAATATTATTGTTTAATAAATTAATATCTGACTTATTTCAAACTAATTAATAAAAACAGACTCCAGGGCTTTTGTAAGGTTGGTTTATGTGTTAAAGCTGTAATTTATTATTATTATTATTATTATTATTATTATTACTTCACATTATTATTAAAAATCCCCTACTGCCAATAGTAACCAGACAACAATACCGTAACCACAAGGACAATATTTGATGATCTTTTTGTGTTTGTTTTTTTCAAATATATATTTCTTCCTTGTTAATATTTTTACTTCGACTGTTTATTTTACTTTTATTATCAAACAATAATAGCATTCAAAAAAAAAAAAAAAAAAAAAAAAAAAAAAGAAAGAAAAAAAGAAAAGCGAAAAAAGGGTCGAAAAGTTTAATTTACAGGTAAGTTATTTTAATCCTACGAAAATAATAATTATTTATTTACGATAAAATATAAAAGGATAAAAAAAAAGGACTCAAAAAAAAAAAAAAAAGAAAGAGCGGGAAAAAGATGGAGAGCGAGAATGAAAAAGAGAAAAAAAAAAAAAAAAATTATAAAACTAAAGAATCAAAATAATTATACAAAAAATGAATATTTTAAACATCACGAAATAATCTATCAGCATGAACATTATTACTGTATCTGTGTAAACGTTCTTTCTCACTTGTCACTGTTTATATAACTGTGACACAGAACGTGCAGTCTTGAAGATCTGAACCAGTTTTCAAATCTCGACATTCATCTTGTCGCTAGACGCCGACTATGCAAGTTTCCAACAAAAGGCTTTTTACGAAATGTTTGACTGCCTTGTTTGATATACCTGGATTAATATCGTTATGTTGTTAGCGTAGTTTTATTACAGCGCTGAAAAGCTATGAATACTTACAATATTATAGTTTTGCTAATGTTATGCGAGTTCTCTGTGCAGAACCAGTGAAGCGAGCAAACTAATTCATTTCAAGAGAATCACCAGAATATGCTACATTGTACACTAAGTATACAAAAAAATATATATATAGAAACATATATATAACGTAGTATATTTGCCTAATTCTCTTGAAATTTATGTCTACGTACATTCATTTCAGCAACAAAAATAAAAACAGTTTAAGTAAATTTATGATTTACTGGATATATAGGCTTTAAATCTGAGAGAGAGAGAGAGAGAGAGAGAGAGAGAGAGAGAGAGAGAGAGAGAGAGAGAGAGAGAGAGAGAGAGAGAGAGAGATGACTATGAAAAAGAAACATAAAAGGTAATTTATATTTAAAAAATCAAGTACTCACGTCTCTCTGTTTAAAGTCTACACCATCATCGTCATCATCCATTATATCATTATAATCAGATTCACATATTCCGAATTAAAAAACTTTGTTACTTTGGGTTCCGAGATCCGAGATCCGAGATGCGTCTCTTCGGGCAGTTCTAATCCATGTGTCCGGTTAGCAATTCACCTGTTTCTCTACACCGAACGCGGGCCCGGGACAATGATCGCGACGGTTATTTCGGATTGGTGCTCGAAATGTGCCAGCGTTTCCTTTTCATCAGCTTCCAATGTGGACGTGTCTCCTTTTTATTTGAGCCTGTGCACATGCATTCTTGTGCACGCAGGCAAAAGTCACCTAGCAACAATTCATAGCCGGTGTCATAAATCCGTCGTAAATCTTTCTTTTTTTTCTTGTTTTTTTTTTCCCGGAGAATAAACCAATCGGACTTGGGCAATGCAAGCAGCCAAAAGGACAGAGCCAGAGCCGTTTCTTCCCGCTGGTTTCGCATTGGAAAGCACAACGTGGTAGAATTTTTATGACTCTCGTAACGACCCGTTCTGGGTCCGGTTTGGGACGGATGGTCTGAAAGTGTTTGTTGTACGGTTACGCTGTAGTCGTTTATTTTCAATGTGTGTCAGGTCTCTCACGTTGTCAATTGGCGTTTTGTGTTCCATCAAGCATGACATGTCTGCTAAACTGGTTTTTATTTGATGTGATATCTGTTGGGGCTTTTTTTTTTTTTTTTTTTTTCTTTTTAAATTATACTTTATACAAGCATATGTCACATGTTAGTCATTTCGCCAGCGTGAATTGTTAATTAATTTTAAAACAGACGTGTACAGAATGAATTGAAGCTGAAATTTTTCATTTTCGGTACATGCAAGACGATTTTTTAATTTCTTTTACACATGTGAACCAATAGCTTCAACCCGCGGCGATGTATTCGATAACAATTTTAAAATTTTCGCCGCGAACTGTATATTTAAAAATAAATAAATAAATAAATAAATGACATATTTTGGCTGTTTAAATTTTTTTTTTTTTAAATCAGAATCTCAAAGTTTCGCCTTTTTTTATAAATTTAATTTCTGTAAACTTAGTATTTATTTATTTAAAGGTATTTTTTAAAAATTTATATTGCTATAGCTATTCAGTTCTTTTGTAACTATCGACGTTAAAAAAATAATTGGGTTTCTTTCATTTGATATTCCTTTCTACTTTAATCTTTAGTCCTAGCCAGCTACACATTCACACACAGACACACAGCGGAGGACGTTAACCCTTTTACGGCAGGGAATCACATGCAGCCCACGTTTAGTTTCCATATCTTGTCGCAACATGCAAAACATCGTTTTGCTTGTAAAATATTTATAAGAACATTTAACAAGGGAAGCATTATGAAAACTATAATTACTGGATCTACTGAAACTAGTCTCTTGATAATTCGTTATTTATTCGGGCATGTGTGTGCACGTGTGACTGACTGCACAGGCAGTTTTAGAAAAGGTTTTTGTGGGAAATGAATGTACGTACATGTGTGATTTTATTAAAATAAGTTTATGAAATGAGGCTATGGGTTGCATTCTGTAATTATATTCCAAAATATAGTTCAAGTTTTGCTGATTTTAAATTATAATAGAAAATAGATTATTGACGGTCTCTCTCTCTCTCTCTCTCTCTCTCTCTCTCTCTCTCTCTCTCTCTCTCTCTCTCTCTCTCTCTCTCTCTCTCTCTCTCTCTTTAAAATGCATTTTAGTCACAAAATAATATAATTATTTAATCTTTCCATCAGGCACCAGAGCTACAGCAAATCTCAAAAGTGATCGATTATTGCGTAATTTTAATGCTCCTGAAGGAAATGACGTCACCTCGTTAATCAGACTGACTGCATTTATATAACCAGGTATAATGTGTCATATATATATATATATATATATCATCTTCATTATCATCATCACATTAATGGCTCCAATAATAAGAATAACAATAAGGATGAAGATGATGATGATGATGGTGATAGTTATTATTACTGAAGCCATTAATGTTCATTACCGCAAAAAAAAAAAATTTAAAAAAAAAATATATATATATATAAAACATTTAGTTTGAGAATATTTGTTATTTAAATATTATGCACAATTTAAATATTTACTTACAATCAGAAATACCTCCTTCTTGTTATGTTAATATTTTTAATATAATAAGCAATGATCTATTACTACTCATTTTCTGTTGTTATATTTTCTTTCAACATTCAAAACACGAATTTGTCCAAGTAACTGTAATGATGGAAACTGCTGTAATTTGTTTTGGTTATATATAGTTAAGATAGTATGATGTTCCTAGTTAAAAAAAAATATATCAGTAGAACGGTTAAATATGTTCTATATACTGCAGGTAAGATAAAGCGACACCAACAATTTGAGAAAAACTTATATATTGTAATAAACTTAGAAAAATTGCATTTTCAGATAATCTTTTATAATTGTTTTGTTTATAATATTGTTGAAGTTGTTATATTATTTATTTATTTATTATTATTATTATTATTATTATTATTATTATTATTATTATTTTCCTTTCATATTTCTTTTTTTTTTTTTTTTTTTTATAAACATATATAAACAAATTACTAGTTTATTTATTTATTTTACTTATTTTCGTACTTATTTATATTTATATTTTTATTTAGTTTTATTATTTATTTGTTCATTGGTTAATTGTTTATTTTATTTTTTTATTTATTTATTTATTTATTTATTTTTTTTTTATTTCAGTATTAAACAAAATATCTTCTAAAACCAGTTTGTAAAGTAATGGAAACTACAAACAGAATATAATAAAAACAGCAGCATGTTTTCCATTAAAATTTCTCTTTATTTCTTTTCTATTCTTTTTTCTTTTTCTTTTATTTTCTTCCGTTCTTATTTTATATATATGTATATATTTATTTTTTTTTATTATTATTTTTTTTTTTTTTTTTTTTTTTTTTGCCTTTTGCAAAAAGGTTATTATTCACAGATAATTTTATTATATATTTATTTATTTATTTATTTATTTATTCATTTATTCATTCATTCATTATTTATTTATTTATTTTGTTATAGTGCAAAAAAATAAGTCAATTTGATGAATTCATCTTTTGCAATAATCTCCAATATTTTTGTATTATTATTATTATTTTTTTTTTTTTTTTTTTTTTTTATTTACGTGTTCATTTTTATTATTACTAAGATTTATTTATTTATTGATATTCTATTTATTTATTTATTTATTTGTTCGTTTTGCAATTTAAAATTTAAAAAAAAAAAATAAGCCCACCTGTTAGTTTTAATTTTGCACAAATCACCATCATTATTCACGAATTAGATTTTTGCAACTTCCATATTTTATATTTATATCTAGAGATAGCTATTAAGTTTGATTATTTACTTAAGTGGGCTTTCTGACCTTTATATAACATATTATTAAATTATATTATATTATATTATATTATATTATATTATATTATTTATTCAATTTTTATTATTCATTATTTGACATAACTGTGTCGAAAGAAAGTGAATTGCACTGAATAGTATGAATACTCATTTTTATTTGTTTTTTTAGCTAGTTATGTAATTACATTTATATTTTTTAATTATTATTATTAGTTATTTTTATGATTTGTTAAAATTGTTTTTCTTTCGTTCTTTATTTATTTATTTTTTTATTTATTTTCACTTTTTTATCATTATACTTCCTTTTGCGAGTATTTAATTATGTGTTTCTTAATTATTTATATTCATTTTTTATTATCATATTTGTTTATATTTTATATTTTTAGTTTATTTATTTATATATATATTTATTTTTTTTTTTTTAACTTTTTTCTTCTTTTTGTCTGTGTATGTGTTACTACTGTCAGTTATTCAATTCTATAAAACCTATTAAAACATACAGAGGTGTTTAAACATGCATACATTTTTTCAGCGACTTTCTAATTATAAAACTATTAAAATTTTCAGTCAGCCGAACTGAATAAAACGCTAACAGACAATTGTTTTCACACACACCTACGAAAACTCCGCCATTTTTTTTTTTTTTTTTTTTTTTTTTTTTTTCTTTCTTGATAACTGTGTTTTTTGATTTTTCGAATCGTAACAGCGTGGCGGTATCGAATATAAATGTAAATTTTAGCACACATTAAATATTCTAATTATGAGCCTTCTGTTGGGAATTACAGTATGAAAGAGTTAACCCGCCAAGTTTGAACGTAGATAGTTTTAACATATTTGTATCAGGAGTTTTTTTTTAATACGGGTTGTATTAATGTATTAAAGTATGAAGTAGTTTTTTTTTTTTGTATACATAGTTTTATTTTATTAATTTATTAATGTAAGGGAAGTTTGTTTATGGATAGTTTTAATATATTAATGCTATAGCAGTCTGGATAGTTTTAATATGTTAATGAAACAGGAGTCTGGATAGTTTTAATATATTAATGAAACATAAGACTTGATTGTTTTAATATATTAATGAAACAAGAGTCTGGACAGTTTTAATATATTAATGAAACAGGAGTGTGGATAGTTTTAATATATTAATGAAACATAAGACTTGACAGTTTTAATATATTAATGAAACATAAAACTGGATTGTTTTAATATGTTAATGAAACAGGAGTCTGGAGAATTTTAATATATTAAAGAAACAGGAGTCTGGAGAATTTTAATATACTAACGCATGAAATATCTGAAAATACACAACTTTAATATATTAACATAAAGGAAGTTTGAAAAGAGACTGTAATATATTAATGTAAGAGTGTTTTGAATAAAGTTTTAATATATTAACTGATAGTTTTAACATAAGAAGACTGAATATAGACAGTTTTAATATATTAAAATAAGAAGATTTTGAATATTTATAGTTTTAATATAACGTAAAAGGAGTTTGAATATAAACTGTTTTTATATATTAACTAAAGAGGATCCTGAATATAGGCTGTTTTTATAGATTAACTAAAGAAGGGTTTGAATATAGATCGTTTTTTATATATTAACTAAGAGGAATTTGAATGTAAACTGTTTTAATATATTAAATAAAGAAGGTTTGAATAGATATAGTTTTAATATATTAACATAAGAAGATTTTGAATACAAACAGTTTTAATATATTAACTAAAGAGGAGTTTTAATACAGATATTTTTAATATATTAACAAGAAAAGTTTGAATATACAAAGTTTTAATACATTAACAAAAGAAGAATTTGAAAACAGTTATTTTTAATGTATTAAACATAAAAGAAGTTTAAATATAGACCTTTAGATAAGTTAAAGAAAAGATATTTTCAACAAGCTTTTAAAATATTAACATAAGAAGGGTTTGAATGTTGATTAATATATTAACATAAGAAAAAGTTTGAATATAGATAGTTTTAACATATCAGTATACAAACATGAAATCTGGATAAGATATCCCCCTAATTCAGTAACAATTCAAATACAAAAAAATCAAAATGAAATTACATAAATAATCTCTTCTTTGTTCTTTTAACTTGAAACGAACGTTTCAGTGCAAAAACCGGTAATATTTTTTTCCACGAGTTGTATCCTGTTGTCATTTTGGATGTGAAATGAATTAAGGCCGTGACGAAAAAAAAAAAAATTCATTAATGGGTTGTACCTAGGCGTAATTATAATTGAAACTTTCGTTGTAAAATTAATCGGGCGTGAATGTTCATTCATTCAATTCATGCATTTCTTCTTTTTTTTTTTTGGACTGGTTTTTGTGTTGTGGATTTAATGTCTGAATAGAAACGATCTCTCTCTCTCTCTCTCTCTCTCTCTCTCTCTCTCTCTCTCTCTCTCTCTCTCTCTCTCTCTCTCTCTCTCTCTCTCTCTCTCTCTCTATTATCCCTTTTATCTTTTCTTTCAAAAATGAATGTTTAATTATTTCTATAGTTTAAAAACCAGAATGCAAAGATCGTCCAGTAGATCCTCGATTTGAAAAATGTATTCTACAGCTAGTCGTGAAAGGAAATATATTTAAAAATCCTGTGCTACTTTCTTTTTTTTTTTTTTTTTGTAATACGTTGAGCATCAGTTGTCTAATTCTTTCTTATACACTGCTGACTAGAATGCTTTGAATCAAAATAATATTTCTTGTCTGTAAACATTTTGAATCTTATATGTTCATGTCTCCTTGTATGTACGTTGGGGGTATATATGTGTGTATATATGTGTGTGTGTGTCTGTGTGTATGTGTGTGTGTGTGTGTCTGTACGTGAATGTACATGTTATAAATGTGTATGCGTCAGAGTAGGTGTAACTGCATATAGGATTTGTTTGCGGAAGTATGTGACCTGTATGTGTGAATAAATAAGTAGTACATGCTGGACATGCGCCTACATGAGTATATGTCATTTTTATTCATGTACATATGTATCTAAATAATATACTCCATCAATATTTTATTTACTTGATTAGAAAATGTACAAAATTTTCGTGAATGACCTATTTTTTCTTCTTCTTCTTCTTCTTCTTTCTACGCTGTTTTGCTTAAAACGTGGCATCAACAAACCAAACAGTCGTTCGAATATTTACTTATTTATTTGGTTAAAATATTCAGCTATGTCTCATATAAGAAAATAAAAACAGCAAGAGAATCTCGTAAAAATATTATGAATCTATTTAATATGTAGTCCAGATTTTATTGATTAAGTTTTTTTTATCTCATTTAACGCGAACAGTCAAATGTAGGTCAAGTCTTTATAATATATATTTTATTTTTGGTAGATGTATTGATGTTTGTGAACGTATGAATGAATGTATATGAATACATGCACGTATGTTGATAATGTTTACGTGTGTATGTGTACGACCGTGTGAGTTGTATCTGTGTGTGTGTGTGTGTTTGTGAGTGTATGAATAAATATATAGGAGAAAGAAGGCGAAATTAAATACAGTTATGTTTCTTCTGGTATGTGTGTGTTTGTGATGCGTGTGGGTGTTTGTGAGTGTGTGTGTGTACGTGCGTGACTGCGTCTGGGTTACTTTCTCATTTTTTTTCATTTCACTTCCGCAGTGTCGCTTAAAACGTGTTACGTCATCATCGACGACATCTTAAATCACGTAAGAACGATAATCCAAACTCGACGACACCGTCGACTTTTAAACGCTGTCCACGTAACAGACCGAAATTGCTAAATAAATTAAAATATTTATGGATTCAGATTTCTGTCAGTTAATAGGACACCTTATTCAAGAAACGAGGTTTAATGTTGCAGGTCGCAGCATGGAGACGCTGTGGCCGTTTTCGTTGTGTATTTGCACGGAATTTAAGGTGGTCCCACACAGCAGGCAGACTGGTTGTTAAATCTGACCCGCGATACAAAGCAGTAAAGTGTAACTTTTCAAAGTCTCTGTTGTCGTAACGAATAATAATAATAATAATAAACGACGACGACTTTCTTTTACAGCGTATGGTAATAAATACAGAGAAGAACGAGTCATACTAGTTTACTTCGCTGAAAGAGATGGATTGAAAAAGAAGAAGGAAAAAAAAAAAACCCAGATGTATGAAAAAAAAAAGAAAAAAAAAAACATTTCCTTTTTTTTTTTTTTTTTCATATTTATTGTATCTACATTTATTTATTTGAGTGTGGGTCTGGGTTGTTGCTTGTTGGGGTTTGTATGTGTGATCGTTTTTTCTTCATATTGTTGCTTTTTTTAGTTGTTTGGTGGGTTTTTTCTGGTCTTTTCGTTTATTTAGTTTGTTTCACACACACACACACACACACACACACACAAACTCCCAAGGAAGCCTAACAAAACGTGAATTTGTGTAACCTGTTTGCGCGAATGAAAATGCAGGCGCATGCTTGTGTACGACGACACTATGAATTGTGTTAATACGTTTATGTTAATGGTTCCTGTCATTATATTCTTTGAAGCTGGACTAAAAAAAAAAAAAAAAAAGTATATGTAGTTCCAGAAACAGGCCATACAAGTCACAGGAGTTCACTGTATAAATATTATGACGACGAGATGGAAAACGTGTAATCGCTGTTTCTAGGGCTACATTTAATCAGAATCAGAACAGCGGTTGGAATGGGGAAAATCTCAAAGCGTGCAACTGGAAAAAATCGAACATTTGTTCTGATTCCAAGGTAGAATACGTCATAACATTTCCATGCCATCTTACACTTAGCCAGCGCGTTTCATCTTTTATTTTTTTTTTTTTTTTTTTTTTTTTGTCCCCCGCTCTCACTGATATCAGAACAGGTGTCATTTTTGTTGTCACGCCCCACTGACCTCTGATGGTCGCATCGCAGGATCGTCCTGAGGCACAGCGCCACCTACCGATGATACCATCACAGAATGTTGATTGCTATTGTGGCGGCCATTGTCAAGCGATCTGACTAAATGGCGTTTGCAACAAAGCTACTTTCCGTGGTTACCGATACAAAACTAAATGGGTTTAAAGTGATACCGCCAGAGTGGGGAAAGTGACTTGGCCACGTGCGCCATTTCTCAACACTGCTGATCGCCGAGAAGATAAACGAACGACCGAAAAATCTTAAAACGACGCATTTGAAAAAGAAATATTGCAGTACGTGATGTTTTACATGTATGAAGAAAAAAAAAATTTAATTAGAATATTAATATTTCTCTCACATACATATATATATATATATATATACATCTGTTTCTCGCACAGACACACACACACACACAGACACACACACAAACACACGCGTGGAATGTATATATATATTTAACAAAAATAATATAAGAGCGCCTTGTCAGGATGTTCAAGGTGTTATGAACACAGCCACTGATAATGTGTTTAATAATAAGATAAAACAAGCAGTGCGCGAAATTGAATACAGCTTTACTGTACGTGACGATATACACGTATGTGTGGAAAAAGTAGATGCGTGTGTATGAGAGACAGAGAGAGAGATATAAATAAGTACGTTTTAATTAATTACTTGATGTTTTTTAAATGTCACATTATAATTAAGACAGTGCTTTCGTATTATTTTCAGGCTTGAAGACCTTTTACTTATTTAAAACAGAAATTATATTGTAAGAATCAAATATATGCACGCATATTCACATAAATTCATATATATGCATACATATATACACCCACATACATAAATACATACATACATAATTGCATGTACACATACATACGTTCATACATGCATACCTAATGACAATTATGGATATCATTATACGTATGTGTGCCTTATAATACATTGTTACACCTACCCTTGTTTAGATACAATGTCTCATATCATGTTTAATTCACATAACGATTCACAATTGTCTCCTCTACGACAGTTTTATGTTGATTACGTCCCTAAAAACCAGTTCACTTGTGTAGCAAGATATAACTGTATCACATGTCAGAACAAGTAAACTGAAATACATAGAGATCTATTTTATCCTAAGTCTCTCTGCATATTTATTTACTAATATGTTCAGTGATTCAGGGTACGTAAGAAGACTTATGTCTTCGTACCCACTTAAATCTATACTGTCTTTGAGATCAATCGATAAAAATTTAATTTTTTTTTTTAAATCTTTCAGATAAATAGTAACGTTAAACTTGAAATTAAGAATATAAGAAACTGACGAAAGCGAGGAAACATACAAACAAATATAAATATTTGTATCTATGAACGTGTTTGTGAGTGTTGTGTGTGTGTGTGTGTGTGTGTGTGTGTGTGTGTGTGTGTGTGTGTGTGTGTGTGTGTGTTTATACATTATCATAAATTAAATGAAAAATAATATAAAAAAAAAAAAAAAAACATACTGAATAGAATACATTTTAATATATTTAATTTATCTAGAAATGGGCTAAAAGCATAAACCTACTAGGAAATGATTGAATTTTATGCTTAAATATAATTTTATTCTGATCATATCTCCTCGCTTCGCTGAATGTCTGCAGGTGTCATTAGCATAATGCTTATCTAATCTCCGCAGGTAATTTGGAAAGCTGTCGATCTGTGACGAACGCCAACCTGTAATTAGTACAACCTTGAACTGAATGTAGTAACTGACTTCACAAACTGTCCATAGTAAAAATAATAATAATAATAATAATAATAATAACAACGACTACAATAATAATAATAAATATTATAATAATCAGAATAATAATAATAACAACAAAAATAATAATATTATTATAATAATAATTATATAATAATAATATTATTAATAATGAAATAATAATAATAGTAACAACAGTAATAAATACTGTTATAATCAGAATAATAATACTAAATATAATTATAGTAATGATAAACAAAATTATAGCACTATTATTATTATTATTATTATTATTATTATTATTATTATTATTATTATTATTATTATTTTGTTTATTATTATTATGTACATGCGTAGTCTACATACGTGTTATGTTACTCGTGTCAGTTCTTCAAAAGAAAATATTTTCAAAGGGACATAACTCGTTTGGCTTTATTTGTTGATCATTTATTTATTCATTTATTTATTTATTTATTTATTTATCTGTTTGTTTGCTTACTGTATTTGTTATTGTTTTTTAAAAACTAAATAAAATTATTATTATTATTATTATTATTATTATAAATATTCATGTTTGCGTCCAATCAAATATTTATTAATATATATATATATATAAAAAATAAAAAAAAATATTTATCAGTAAATTTCAACATAAATATTTATTAGTAAATGATTTTTTTTATTAAAAAAAAAAAAATAGTAATAATTAGTAATTATTGCTATTTTTAATCCTAAACCATTCATAAATACAGAACTAATTAGTAATTACTCATTTATCTGTAATTAACTGTCTTTTTAAACTCGAACTGTATTTTCGGATAAAAAAAAAATATATATATATACATTTTCTGCCGAGACAAGGAAGGAAATATTTTTGTACAAATTTTATAATAACTTCTTTTAAAAAAACAACAAAAAAACAACAATATTCTTTTATAATACATTTTATATTTTATTTTTATATTTTGCATAGTTCTTCAGGCTACGTTTTATAAACGTTTGAAATTTTTATAGTTTTATTATTAAAAATTAGATAACTCGTTTTCATAGCCAAGCTATTTATAGTGCTAGGGTTTCGTTAAGCATTCATTTATTCATCCAAGAACATAAATTAATAATCAACATGTTGTTCTTTGCAGTCATTACAGGATGCTCAGCTCTAATATTTTATTACATGTTTCGTGAGGATATTAAAATTTATAAACATGCTTTAACCTATTTTTGGAAAACAATACACACGACGACATGTTTCAATTTGAGTGATTTGTAATAAAAAAAAATGCAACAGCAGTTACAAGAAGTTACGTATGTTTTCGTTGTTTGTTGTTGTTGTTTTATTTTGGTTTTTTGTTGTTTGTTCTGTTGTATTTCTTGTGGGGGTTTTTGTGACTTTTATTTATTTATTTATTTATTTATTTATTTATTTTAGTTGAAAGATTCATTAACGATGGAAAACTTTTTTTTTTTTTTAAAAGTAGCTTTTACCTTCATTTTTATTTTTCTTTCCTGTGTTTTTACTCTTTTAACAATCTTTCGTAGGTCGAAGAATATAATTCTTTAATTTGTTTACAACGTAATGATGACAGAATAAATATTTTGATTTAATAAATGTAATAAATGAAGTATTTTCTTTTTAAAAAAAAAAAAAAAAAAAAAAAAAAAAAGAGAGAGAGAGAGAGAGAGAAAAAAAGGATGTTCATATAGGTCAATGTTATCACTGTACAGCTGCGCAATGATTTCAAATCTGCTTGGAAAGCAAACAAACGAAACCGAGTCTACTACTCAGCTAGAGTTTCCCGCGCATTTTTAAAAGTTTACCAATACATCAATGGCACGTGGTATGACGTCATCGGAAAAAAGAACGCTGGTATATAAGAGATTTCACCGCGATTTGAACGTTAGATTTGAGTTGAAAACGAGTTGCATTGTACGACTCAGAACAGTTCCAAATTTGTATTAACTCACATCTACTACTACTACTACTAAACTATTTTTCATAATGGTAAGTAAATATACTTTTTACTAAAAATAAAAAATAAAAATAAATAACGCATAGACCGTGCCCTGTTTGAAAATGTTATAAATTATTTTTATAAAATATTTTGAATTTCAACTGAAAAATAATTTTAGTTGAAGCTCATATAACAGTAATTTAGTAAACAATTATTTATTAATTAAGTCAAGACACATACATTAGCTTTCGAAAATAATGTATTTGAACAAATTTTCGTAACGGGCACTTTGCCATTGTTGAAATGGCGGTTAATTATAGCGGAAAAAAAATAAAATCTAATAAAATATTTAAAATATTCTAATATTTGGCTTCTATTTGTTATTCATATATATATTTTTTTACATTTATAATTTTTTAAGTTGTTCCTTAATGCCTGTACATTCTTTAACGTTATGAAAACTAGACCAATATCGATACAAGTGTTTTAAGTTGCAAAAAATAGTTTTATATGGTGGGTTTTTTCTGTGTGTCTTTTTATTTTTTTATTTTTTTTTTTACCGAAAAACAGTATCTTCTCATTTTTTTTACTTTTTTTTTATTTACTTATTTTCTTTTTATTTTAGCGTGAGTGTATCTCAATCCATGTCGGGCAAGCCGGTGTGCAGATTGGCAATGCATGCTGGGAGTTGTACTGCCTGGAGCATGGCATACAGCCTGATGGTCAGATGCCAAGTGATAAAACTATTGGTGGAGGAGACGATTCCTTCAACACTTTCTTCAGCGAGACTGGAGCAGGAAAACACGTTCCTAGGGCAGTTTTTGTCGACCTTGAACCTACTGTTGTAGGTAAGTAATTAGAATAACATTTCGTAACAAAAATCATTAAATCTAATATTCATAAAATATGGATTTAATCTCTGTGGTTTAAATATAAAAATAGGCTTTTTCTACGGTTGGCCTATCTTATAGCGATATCTAACTTAGTGTAGGTCTCTCTCTCTCTCTCTCTCTCTCTCTCTCTCTCTCTCTCTCTCTCTATATATATATATATATATATATATATATATATATATATATATACATACATACATACACACACACACACACATATGGGGTTTTTAGTTTTTTTTTTTTTTTTTTTTTGGTTTTTTTTGTTAACTCAATCTGTATTTTTTGATAAATAAATAATCATTTTTTATCATTTTAAAAAGATAATAATAAAATTTATTTAAAAAATTTTAAAAATCTCTTGCTTCTGCAACAGACGAGGTGCGAACAGGAACATATCGCCAGCTGTTCCATCCCGAGCAGCTGATTACTGGGAAAGAAGATGCTGCCAATAATTACGCCAGAGGCCATTACACGATTGGCAAAGAAATAGTGGATCTAGTTTTAGACCGAATCAGAAAACTAGTGTGTAATTTTGTCTATCGTTAATCTAGATTTAATTAGTTGGTTGTTTATAGGCAATGTTTTGACTTAACATTTATTGACGATTATGAATTAAAGATATATAAAATCTATCATTTTTAAAATTACACAAAAATAATCTTTATAATGTCACTTCTGTTAGTAATTTTTGAAAAAAAAAAAATTAAAATTAAATATTGGCTAATTTCACACATATAATTATATATAACAATTAAGGAAAATAAATTCGCAAGACAAATACGTAATCAGTATACGTTATATATTAAAGGTGGTTTATTAATTATGTATTTTTTAAAAGAATATCTAATATGTGTATTTTGTTTATACAACAGGCTGACCAGTGCACTGGCTTACAAGGTTTCCTCATCTTCCACAGCTTTGGTGGCGGTACAGGATCAGGATTTACCTCCCTTTTGATGGAACGGCTTTCTGTTGATTACGGGAAAAAATCCAAATTAGAATTTGCCGTTTATCCTGCTCCACAAGTAAATAAACATTTTAGTAGAAGGAAATAAAATAAGAAATTAATTCAGTGACCATAATATCAGTCCTGTTCATAAAAAAAATATTAATGGGTTTTTTTTGATGAGTGTTATAGGCTGGTCGAGGTTTACTTCAATTTTTGTTGGGGTTGTTTTGGGGTTTTTCTCAATTATGATTATGATTATTATTTTTATTATTATTTTTATTATTATTTCAGGTTTCCACTGCTGTTGTAGAGCCATATAACTCTATTCTGACCACCCACACAACACTGGAGCATTCAGACTGCGCCTTCATGGTTGATAATGAAGCCATATATGACATCTGTCGCCGTAACCTTGACATCGAGAGACCCACTTACACAAATCTCAACCGTCTGATAGGCCAGATTGTCAGTTCAATTACAGCGTCCCTTCGCTTTGATGGCGCACTCAACGTCGATCTGACGGAGTTCCAAACCAACCTGGTGCCCTACCCGCGAATTCACTTCCCTCTGGTCACCTACGCTCCAGTCATTTCTGCAGAAAAGGCCTACCACGAGCAGCTCTCTGTTGCCGAAATCACCAACGCCTGCTTCGAGCCAGCGAACCAGATGGTGAAGTGCGATCCTCGTCACGGCAAGTACATGGCGTGCTGCATGCTGTACAGAGGCGACGTCGTGCCCAAAGACGTCAACGCCGCCATTGCCACCATCAAGACGAAGAGAACCATACAATTTGTAGACTGGTGCCCGACTGGCTTCAAAGTTGGCATCAACTACCAGCCACCAACCGTCGTCCCAGGAGGAGATCTGGCCAAGGTCCAGCGTGCCGTGTGCATGCTGAGCAACACCACCGCCATCGCCGAAGCTTGGGCCCGTCTCGATCACAAGTTTGATCTGATGTACGCCAAGCGTGCTTTCGTCCACTGGTACGTCGGCGAGGGTATGGAGGAGGGAGAGTTCTCGGAGGCTCGCGAGGATCTTGCCGCTCTTGAGAAAGATTACGAAGAAGTGGGAGTCGATTCTGTTGAAGGTGAAGGAGAGGAGGAAGGTGGAGACGAATATTAAAAAGGCAAAAGTGCTGAAAGGATAAAGAGAATACGCCTTTTTTATCACTAAGATAGAATTTGTTGTAACGTTGTTGTTGTTTTTTTGTGTATGTGAGTGTTTTCTTTGAATTCATTGTTGAATTTTTTTTTTTTTTTTTTTTTTTTATAAAAAAATAATAACACTTGGACTTCTGACTGTTATCAAAACAAACATGGATCATCTAGTTATATCTCAAAAACAGTTTTATGAATCAAATGACATTTGACGAAACCATTATAATACCGACTAAATAGATGTACCAAAGAAATGACTTGCTACAATAGGAAATTCAAATAAAACTGTTTTTCGAATTTTGTCTTTGTGTATTTCTTTTATATTTTACTTTTTTTTATTATTTAAGGTTTTTTTAAATTATTATTATTTTTTTAATTCAAGATCCATACTTTTCATATTTTAACAAAAGCTGATTTAATATATCTATCTACATGAATACAATTGCACAAGTTACGGTTGGAAAAATTATTTTACTGCTGATGAAAAACAACTGGGTATCTACTGAAATTTTAACATGAAGAAAGAAAATATATACATAAATTTTAAATAGCTGACATATTCAGAAACTGCTATATATTTTTTTTTTTTTTAATTTGACATTAATTATTCTTTAATTTTAATCGGTTCAGTACAAGCAATTATTAGAATTCGGAATTAATAATCGTTTAATGAATATTTTTTAATTTCAATTTCACTGCTTATTAGCCTTACTACAAAGTATAACTATAACTTGCAGCTGTTACTTGTAAATGTTCTGTACGTGATTAATCTATCAAGTATCTAAAATGGGCTACAATATTAATTATCACTGAAATACTTGCTTTCAGTTGTTACATTGCGGAAGTGACAGTTCTGACGTTACGTTGTAACAATGTATTTTCAAACAGGGAACCTTTTTATTTTTCTGTGATAAAATATTTTTATTTCACATTTTCTTCAGACTGTGTATTTGTTTTCCTGTGTTTTCTTTTTTTTTTTTTTTTTTTTTTTTTTTTTTTTTTTATTTATTTATTTTTTTTTTTTTTGCTTTTTTCTCCTTTCCCCTCCCCACCCACGCAGATTTATAATATTGTATTATTATTAATGTAAAAAAACAAAAATGTTTTTAAAATAATGTTCTAATTTAATTCATTGCTCTTAAAAAATCGGGCTAGCCATGTCCCGTCTATTTCATATTTTTTTTTTTTTTTTTTTTTTTTTTTTTTTTTTTTGTCTGTTTTAAATCAGTTTTCTTTGAAGATTATAAATACCAAATATTTTCCTCTTTTATCTTTTAATAATAATAATAATAATAAATTCTGGTTTCGTTCGGTATTGTTCACATAACTACACACACATTCACAGACATCCATACATCCATCCATCCATCCATTCATCCAACCATCCATCCATACATACATACATATATTGACCAAGAGGGTTGCAAAGTGTTTTGGTATTTTTTAGTCTGCTTGTAAAACTTGACATTTCCTTTCAAAAACGATCAAAGCGGCCTGCCCTAGCCCAGTACTTCGGTTATGTTCTTTAAGCAGTTTTCTAAATATTTGTTTTACTATCACACGTCATTACAACGATGTCACGAATCGTAAAATAAACATTACATATGATAATTTTGAAATACAATATTTAATTCTCATACTCAGAATTTTGTTGTTATCGCTAGCGAGGACATTTTGCAGAAACACAGAAAGACAAACAGACAGAGAAAGACAGACAGAGAGAGAGAGAGAGAGAGAGAGAGAGAGAGAGAGAGAGAGAGAGAGAGAGAGAGAGAGAGAGAGAGAGAGAGAGAGAGAGAGAGATAATCCTCACATATAAGGAAGAACCTATTTATTCCATTATCTTTCCTAAGAATATCAAATTCTTATAACTGGCATAAAGGCTGACACAAGAAACAAATACAAGACATTCTACAGATACATAATTTTCTCAGTATTTGCAGGCTGCACCAATCTTTCACCATTGCAGTAAATTGTAACTGTAGGTACAGAATGATTCTTAAATGTTACTGCTAATTTCTACTGCACTAATAGCATATATATGAATGATAATGAAATGGCAGAGGGAAGACGATAAAACGGCGTTGCAAGATCCATGAGTAACAACTGTTCATGAAAACGTAAGACATCTTGAGCTTTAGGATTTTTTAAGGTTAAGGTTACCGTAAGGTTTAAGCGTTATACAAGTAACTTAGCTAAAATCGTGGCATGAGCGAAAAGACAGTTATATACCTTTTTTAGAATCCTCTGCAGAGCCTCTAGTACACCGTTTTTCAGAAAAAACAAAGGCATTTTTTAATTTTTTTATTTAGATAGATAGATAGATAGATTGATAGATAGAGAGATAGAGAGATAGATCACGAAAAACAACTAGCAAACCCGAAGCTCTGATCTAATGAGATTAAAATATAAAAATGAATTCTAACGGTGAGAAACCATCTGTTTTCTTCTTTCGTAATTTTATTTTATTTATGTCGACTTTGTAATTTTCATATATTATATTATATTATATTATTCAATTTTTATTATTAATTATTTGATATAACTGTGTCTAAACCGAACGAAACTGAATCGCACTAAATAGGATGAATTGTGTTACTATTTTTATTTATTTATTTATTTTTTTTTTTTTTTTTTTTTTTTTTTTGGTTACTTAACTAGCTATATTTATATATTTGTTTACTTTTATCATTATTATTTTTTTATTATAATTTTTTTTGTGTGTGTGTATAATATGAAATTACAATGTTTTTTATGTATCTGTAAGGTTTGATATAAGGAAAAATGTTAATGAAAACATGACGGTCAGTTAATAGCTAACGAAATTTAATCCAGGTGTAATTCAAACCGAGCCTAACCTTTCTCTACAAGATGTGTTTTCCATAATTCACTTCAGATTAAGAGGTATTTTAATCGTACTGCCAGTTACATATCAGGAGATAGCGTCTAAGAGACTAGTCAAATATTGAACCCTTTCTCATCTGACTTAAAAGTTCCTAGCTCCTTTGTACACTTTGTAAACATATGTGATAGCATCGGTTTTATTAGTTTCGAAAACTTTTTAATATTCAAAAAAAATAAAAAATAAAAAAAATTTAAAATTTAAAAATCGGCTAATCTGAATATCAGAAATCATATAAAAGTTGGATTTAATCCTTGAACGGCAGAAGGATCTTACTGCCATAGAGTTCTTACAGAATGAAGCTGCTGGTAGTCCTGATTGTGTTAACTGCTGTGGTAGATGACATCGCTGCCGACAGGTATATTATTATCATTATTATTTGTTGTAGTAGTAGTAGTAGTAGTAGTAGTAGTAATAGCATTTGGTCTATTTGTTTTGTTGTTGTTGTTTGGGGAGTTGGGGGGAACGGGCTTCAAAAAATACTTATTAAATAAATAAACAATACTTCTTTTTTCTTCTTTTTTTATTCATTTTTTTATTTTTTATTTGTGAGATATAAGTTAGAAATATTTCTTTAAGTTAGAAATATTTCAGTAACAAAGACTGTAACTGTATTGCAGGTGTCGAGCTTCGAGAACCAGAAGACAGAGGTATACAAAAAGCTGTGGATTCCTTGGGTGGGGCAGATGTGTCAGATACAGGTTCGTATGTGATATCGTTGTTGTTGTTTGGTTTTTTTGGGGGGAGGGGGTTCACAGATAAATCCCTGTCCCTCGAAGCAGACTAGTATAAAATTTACTATCTATTTATAATCCATTTATAAAGTTATTTCTGTATAGAGATTCTGTATTGAAGATATTCTGTTTTAATTTACTAATTTAGCCAAAGAAAGCATAATGCTTTTTTTTTGTTGTTGTTTGGTTGGTTTGGTTGTATTTTGGAGTTTTTTATTGTTGTTTTTATTGTTGGATTTTTTATTGGATTTTTTCATGGAGGAGTGTTGTTTAACTGATTTTTTTTGGGGGGGGTTGGTGCAGTTTTTGTTTTGTTGTTGTTTTATTGTTGTTGCTTTTACATAATTTTCGTATACAAATCGCTGCATCACAGGTAAATGTAAAATAAAACAATTCTTGATTTTTCAGAACGGTTACTGAGATATATTACAGAGATTGCAGTAAGTATATCCTTTACATATATGTATTCAGTTAGTAAATCCAGAAAAGCAATGTGCATAAGGTAAAATGTATGTGTGTGTGTATTATATGTTTCACGGTGATCACTTTTATTCCGGGGGTGGTTTTTTTCGGTTGTAGCTAATGGTGGATGGAGTAACTGGATAATCGCAGACGGAACTTGTTCAGCAACGTGCGGTGGTGGGACGAAAACCGTAACCAAGCGACGCACGTGCACAAATCCGGCACCACGAAATGGCGGAAGACCGTGTTATGGTACAAGTCAATCACAGGATACCGTAACCTGCAACGAACAACCGTGTCCAGGTGAATGAGAAATCAAATTAAATAGAAAGGAGATATGAAAATGATTTTTTTTTTTTTTTTTTTTTTTTTTTTATTATTTTAATAAACTGAAGATGTTATAGTAATTATATTATTTTATAACTAAGTCTTCATTTCAAATAAAATAATTACAACTAATAACATTTCATAACTGTAAGCGTAAATGAGGTGATATTATAAAAATTAGGATAATTGAACATATTTATTTTGGTGCTTATTTTCATGTTTTGAATTTTCTAGGAAGAAACGAAAACAAAATACTATAAGTAACCAGGTGTAAGATTGTCGAAAAATAAATATGCATTTATTTTAAAAGAATATTTAGAAAAAAAGGTTTACTAGGTGTTAAATGCATACGGTGTATTTAGAAACGATACTAAACAAAATTTTACGACCGTAATTAATAATAATAATAATAATAATAATAATAATAATAATAATAATAATAATAATTCACTTGAAAGAATTATTATTATTATTGATGTTCTTGTTATAATAGCAAAGTTTGTTTCTAAAAATTCAGTACATAATGTTTATTTTATTTTTATTTTATTTATTATTATTATTATTATTATTATTATTATTATTATTATTATTATTATTATTATTATTATTATTATTATTATTATTAAGCTTTACCCGGATAAAGAAATAAGTTTAGACTATTAAAACAAACTAAATACTTGTATTTAAAATGTAACTTTTATTTATTTTTTCTTCTGTGAAATGTTTACAGTTAACGGTGGCTGGACAGACTGGTCTGAGTGGACTGATTACGACGAATGCAGTGTTTTGTGCGGCAGCGGAGAAAAGAACCAATGGCAGTCTAGGACTTGCACCAATCCAGAACCTGCTTATGGCGGTTCCGCGTGCGAAGGAAACTCCAAACGAAATCAAACAGTAGAATGCAACACTAACCCTTGTGGAGGTATTTATTTCCTGAAGCAAAACCTATTTTCAGTTTTTATAATTCACCTTCTTCTTCCTCCTTATTTATTTTTTTTTTTTTTTTTTTTTTTATTTTTTTTTTTTTTATTATTATTTTTTTTATGTCATCTTTTGTCCGTATCTTAATGTGCGTCTTTTGTTTGGTTAATACGTCGGTATGTCCGTGTGTATGTGTGTAAGTGTGTTTGTCTACCTCTGTGTATATGTTTGTATGTGAGTAAGGCTGGTTAATAAACATGGCAGCAACACTCTTCTACGATATTTCTTGGATCTACATGTACCGGACCAATTATTCGGACTCCTTGGCGCATTCCGGATTTCCGGATTTTGAAAATAGCTTAGGGAAAAAACTTCCGGTTTTCTGGTCTTTCCGGATTTCAGGACGCCGAATAATTGGTCCGGTACCTGTATTACAATTTTAAGATACAATGGTGGCTCCATGACTGAATCTAATTTTTGTATATTATCGTTGTTACTGTTGTTGTCAATGCTGTTGCTACTGCTGTTATTGTTGTTGCTGCTGATGTTGATGTTGTTGTTGTTGTTGTTGTTGTTGTTGTTGTTGTTGTTGTTATTGTTATTATTATTATTATTATTATTATTATTATTATTATTTTACTAGATATTTGCCCAGAAGGAGAAATGGCCTACATTCGTTCGTTTACAAATGACCGGCGTTACTACCAGTGCAGCAATGGAATAGCGTACATGAAAGAATGTCCAGAAAATACCGTCTGGGACCAAAATATCACCAACTGCAAACACTGGGAAGAGAAGCCTATCACGCATGCGCCAGTCAACCAATGTGACGTGGCCGATGGGGTCTATCAAAAGCATCCCTTCGACTGTTCCAAGTTTCTGCAGTGTAATCATGGTCGGGTGATCGAGCATTCGTGTCCCTCCGGCATGAAATGGAATCATCCAATCAAAGCCTGCGACTGGGCAAGAAACGTTCAGTGTTGAGAGCATTCATTTAAAAGAAATGTTGAACGTTGACTGTAAAATATATTAACAAACAATTAAACAACAACAAAAATTAAAATGATTTCACTAAATTACTAAAAACGGTAAAATTTATTGTACTGAATGAATAAGAACTGACTTTAATGTAATCAGCGAATAACAAACAATTATTGTTCTTAAGCAAAATGATAAAATTAAATGAACTACTACTGTCTTCTTTTTTTTCAAAAATTAAAGTGATCATAAAAATCTGTTGTATTTTGAAGGCTACTGAAAATGTTTCGAAAAAATCATCGAAAAATAATAAAGTTTATTTGATCATTATTGTTAGTTTTATTTATTTATTTATTTATGATTATTATTATTATTATTATTATTATTATTATTATTATTATTATTATTATTATTATTAAACAAGATAACTGAATAAGACACACTATTGAAATGATAAATATAATCAAGCCACTGAATAACAAGAAGTTACTATTTTCAGTATCTCGTTGAAGTACTATTACTCATACGTCGAAACCTTAAAAGATAAAAGATATTCAGCAATCTTTTGATTAATATAACAAAAACTAACAAACAAAACAAAGATAGCAGTCAAACGTTTTAAACACAATCGTTTCAGTCGTAATTGTGCTGGTGCTATGCTTCTGATTTAACGATATACTTTTTTTTTTTTATTTATCCTTTACGTTTTGTCATTTAAAATTTCACATAGAGCATTTTGCTCTTGTACATCAGCATACATGATTAAATGAATAATAATAATAATAATAATAACAATTTTCTAAAATTCGTTGTGCAGACAATAATAATAAGCAGTATCGGACGGATCGTTATTTACTATTTTACAAAACTGTCGCAGTCATTTCCCAGCTTCGGTTCAAGAACTGTTGGTAAAAGGGTGTCTTCTTAATAATGTCTTAATAAACCGAGTCCTACACTTTATTAAGCAGACAGACTGTATAAATACTGTCATCTGCTGCAAAAATGATTTTAAAAAATACTGTTTTCCGTCAAAGAAAACGCTTATATATTTCCCCTCGATTATAAACCGATAACTACTGCTGTTCCTACAACAACATCAATTACTACTACAGGTCCCGGACCAATTATCCGGCGTCCTTAAATCCAGAAAGACCAGAAAACCGGAATTCTTTTCCCGACGCTATTTTCATAGTTCGCACGTGCTGGTTTTGCACTCACCAGACCGGAACTACTCTTTCATGCCGCGTTGCGTTCATTCACTCGCCGCTTTGTTTATGTGTCGAGTCGCCACAGTTGTGTAGCGTCAATTTTTCTTTATGGTTTTTTTTTTTTTTTTTTTTTTTTTTAATGTTTATACCTAATAATTTACGAATTTAGATGCCTTGGTACCAGAAAACCAGAAAATCCAGAAATCAGGTAGCCTTAGGCCCCAAGGAGTCCGAAGAATTGGTCCGGTACCTATAATACTATCATCATCATTATTATTATTATTATTGTTACTTGGAAGTTTTCGAGTTTTAATGTAAATGTATTCAGCAGAAAATTCATGAACTGCTAAAAGTATATGTAAAATTAATCCGCAGAATAAGAGAACATTATAGATAAATATATGCAGATGTTTTTACTTTGATTTATTTCGCTTTTCGATTCGCTTCCATAAGTGGAGGGATTTACGAAAGAAAAGCTAACTAAAACCGGTTTTGTACTTTCAGAAGGATCAGTATAGTATATAACTATATAGTATAACATACAAATCATTATAATGGGATTTATCAAATTGACTTTATTAGTCTTAGTGCTTGCAATAGCATTTAACTATTTATGGAATTATTTTAAAACACCTTTACCTCCTGTGGTAGAAGGTTATTTTCATCCCAAATTTAGAAGAGTTGCAGAAAAACTACGGTAATACTCCGTAATCGTATAATAATATTTATTATATTATATTGTAATGTAATTATATTATAAATAAAGTTTTATTCTGCCCATTCGTTACAATATAATAATACATAGCTCTGTCTTGTATAAAATTTGCATAAAAGATTCCAGTGACATTTCTTTTTTTCACGAAATGCAATTCGTATTTTTAACTTCCTCTTTCTTCTCGTTTTCCACCTTTTTAGTATAAAGCATCACCAAAATCAATTTAAGTCAGTTCTCTGCCTTTATTATCGTGCTTTTATCAAATTCCTTTCATAGCTAGCCAAACATGTCTGTTCACTTCTAAACTAGAAATACACCATTAATGTACATTAACACAGTTGTCAGAATTTTGAAATTTTCATGAAATATTTCATAAATGGTACATAACTTCTTGTTTATTTTTTCTTGCTTTATTTTTATTTATTTATTGTTCTTTGATTATTATTATTATTTATTTTATTTTTACTTTATTTTTATTTATTTATTGTTCTTTTTTATTTCATTTTATTTTTAAAAATGTATTTATTTATTTATTTATTTATTTATTTTAATAGACAGAATGTTCAAAATGGCAAAGAGAAAGGCTGCTCATTTTCAGCTTACTACAATGGAGAACTCCTCATTGACATGTGGGCAGGATATGCTGACCGCAGTTCACAACAACCATGGAATAAAGACACGATTACATTGGCATTTTCAGTGACCAAGAGTGTTGCTGCTGTAACCATTGCAGTGATGGTGGATAAGTAAGAATTAAAATTAAAATTCAGTACAAAACATCTGTGATTTTTTATTTTGTTTTATTTATTTATTTATTTATTTTAATGTGTTTTGGAAATAGGTAGGAGCAGCAGTATATTCAAAAATATCTGGGGAGGTGGGATGGCAGTGTTTTCAGTTTAATAATTGATTGATTTTAAGTGCAAGAATTTGCATTTAGTTATTTGTTCCAGTATCAAATTTGTAAAATTAACAACAAATGAATCCATCCAAAAAGATTTTGATATTAAAAGTTGTTTTGTTTTGTTTTGTTTTTTATTTTGTTTTTTTGAATTAGTTATATGTATTTTCAGAGGATGGATTGAGTATGAGAAGCCAGTGAGTTACTACTGGCCAGAATTTGCTAAAAATGGAAAAGAAAATATTACTGTTGAAATTCTGTTGAGTCATCAGGCAAGTGAAATGAATGTTTTGGCAAGGTTAAAAACAAAAAGCTGGTGTTGGTATCACCCTAAAGTTATAATTTAATAGCCATACCTTATTATTAGCAAAGGTTGAAGTTCAATATTAATAATAATTTCATGTATAACATCATATGCATTGCTTACTGTCTTTCCAGGCTGGGTTAGTGTCATTTGGTGGTGAGAAGGTTTCCATTTTTGATGTAATTAAAAAACCAAAGAAAATAATTAAACTTTTAGAAGATAATTCACCTGAATGGACTCCAGGTTTGTAAACACAGATTCAAGATGTTACATACCATTTTAAAAACCCAGATTAAAACATGACAAGCCAAATCAGAAACAATCTAATGTCTATATCATAATTACTGTATTTTAATTAAAATGTTTTTTTTTTTTTTTTTCCAGTTTCATTTTTAAAATATTTCATTTTAGTCACCTAATATTATTTTATTTTACTATTTTATTTTTAACAAAAAGTATTTTTCCTTCTTCGCTGTTTTTGTGCAGGGTTTCAGCTAAGATTGTAAGAACTAGAATATTATTTTTAATTTTTTTATTCTTTTTTTAAACATGTACAATCTAACGTCTGTCATAATTATTGTATTAATGGAAGAACTGTTTTTTAAAAAAAGCATAACAAATTAAATATACCTTGTCTTCCTTCTTACTTTTAAGAATATCTAATATTATTTTTATCTTATTTTTTTCTTTACTTTTATTTTATTATTTTATTGTTAATGATGAGTGTTTTTTTCCTTCTCTGTTTTTTTTGTAGAGTTTGTAAGAAGCCAAATGTCCTTATTTAATATTGTTTTTGTTTTTTAAAACAGGTACTGCCCATGGTTATCATGCAGTTGTCATGGGATATTATGTGAATATTCTCGCACAGAAAGCAGACCCTAAACACCGGAATATTTCTCAGATATTTCAAGAAGAAATAGCTGATCCATTAGGTAAGATATTTTAAGACATATTTATGGAATGTCAGCCACAGCATGGTTTTTTTTCTTCAGTTATTTCCATCAATTTTTATTTGTTATAAATTATCATACATTAAATAATGAAATAAATTAAAATCTAATCATTTTATGGTTCTGATTAGACATTGACAGTAAACACAGTTCTTTTAAATTTGTATTCAAATTAAACTAACTGAGATAGACATGATTAATGACTGAATGTTTAATTTTAAGTTTATGACAACAACTTTGTTATTTTGTAATGTCTCATTTTGCCATCTCAAAACCTCAATACTCCCTAAAGTTCTATTGTCCTAACCTAATTTGAATCCTTATATGTATGTATGTATGTATCTATGTATATTTGTATGTATGTTGTGTGCATAAGTAGGTATGCATTTTAATAATTATTTATGTATTTATTTTCATTCCAAATAGATATATAATCTGTTTTGTTAATCTAGAAATTGACTTCCACATTGGAATAGCTAAAGAACAACACTGGAGAGTTGCTCGATTTGATTTCAACTTATCGCCAGCATTAATTCTTCAGTCCTTGACAGATCTCGATTCCATTAAAATACTTTCTGTGAACTTGATGTACCCAGATTCCATCACATCTAAAGCAATAACCGTCTTGAAAGAAGATGTAATAATTATTTTATTCAGTATTAATAGTGGTATTTTATATCTGTCTGAAAGATTTCTGAAACCAAATAAAAATCAAAAGGCTATTTAAGATGATTTGATGCGGTAAAAAATATTCTACATCGTAAATCAGTCTTTCTCAACCCCAGTATGTCTAATATAATCTTTGCAGAACCTCAGTTAAGAAACAATAATGAAAAGTATTAATCAGATATTTTTTATGAATTTATTCCACAGAATTCAATTATGAATCGAGCTGATGTCCAAGCTATTGGAATTCCTTCCTATATGGGACTAGGAACTGCTCAGTCTCTTGCAAAACTCTATAGCTACATAGCAGTCAGTGGATCTTACAAAGGGAAACAACTCCTGACATCTGAAACCACAGACAAATTGCTGACTCCAATGGCTGCAGGGAAAGATCAAGTTCTCCTGACAGACATTACTTATAGCAGAGGTTTAATGGTGTTTAACACTACAAGAGTGAGTATAAAACTACCATAAGTGATATAACAGTTTACAGAGGTTTAATGGTGTTTAACGCTGCTAGAGTGAGTATAAAACTACCATAAGTGATATAACAGTTTACAGAGGTTTAATGGTGTTTAACGCTGCTAGAGTGAGTATAAAACTACCATAAGTGATATAACAGTTTACAGAGGTTTAATGGTGTTTAACACTGCTAGAGTGAGTATAAAACTCATAATATAATAGCATTTTTGTTACTGTTATTATTTTATTATTATTATTATTATTATAATTGTTATTATTATTATTAGTAGTAGTAGTAGTAGTAGTAGTATCATCATCATTATTATTTGAATGAAGTATTCCTGTTTAACAAAAACTCTGATAAAATACTGAATGTAAATTATTGTATTTCAGGGTAACACTGTATTTGGACATAGTGGATTTGGAGGCCAGATTGTTATGGCTGATCCAAACAAAAAACTTTCTGTGGCTTACCTCTCTAATTACATCAGTTCAGTGGGACTGTATAATGATCCACAGTTTACAGATTTGTATGAACTTGTGTACGAATGTCTGTCAGGTTATACTTCAGATTAAATGAGAAATTCTTTTAAATGTGATTCCATCAAAAGATGACACATTAGAAAACTGAGAGTCTCAGTGTGTGATTCATAGCTAATATTATTCAAGTGCAAACTCTGAAGAGTCTCTATAATTTAAGTTGAAACTGAAGTGGTCCAGATAAATATTCTTTATAAATTTAATTTTTATTTTTTTTTATTTTATTTTATTATTTTATAATTATTTTTTAAATAAATAAATTAAAATCTAATTATAGAAATAAGCAAGAATGAATTTTTTTTTGGCTAAACTTCCTGTGTGAGTAAAATGGTTGTTACGGGTGTTTGCTCTTTTTTTTTTTTTTTTTTTTATTTGTACATTTTGTACTGTATAATGCACAAATGTGTATGACAAAGAAGGTACAAAGAACATGTTGTATTATTTTTATTAGCAAAAACTGGTTGCCAATAAGAAAGGAACAATCATTTATATTAATAATTTGGTCGATACCAACAGCCATACTCTAACAGAAATTGTTAAAAGCATTTTGGAATTGCACAAATATGATTTTTAACAAATTGGCACCTTAAATAAAATATTTAAAATAAAAAAAACGAATAAAAACTGTCACATGGAGCTGTATGTAAATTGTTTTATTTGACTATAGGTTTGCATCATCTTAGTTAAACTTCATTGGTTATTTCTTTCGTTGTCAAAGATGCAAAATGTAGTTTTCAGAACATAATTACTGTAATAGATCAGAAAATGGATGTTGAATTAGAAAGATGTTGTTCTTTATTGTGACATCTAACAATGGTAAAAACGAAACCAAAACGTTAACGAAAATAACTGATAATTTATATATAACTTTGTATGATAAAATCAAATAAGAAGAATACAAATGCTGGTAAATATTTCATATACAATTTTTAATGATATATCCCTTTTAATATGTGATTTATAGGACATTTTGTCTTCTGTTATGCATGTGTATATTTGCTTTTAATTATTTGTATACATTTACTAATAAAATCAAAATTTTACCAAATGTGTGTATTTGCTTTTTGGCATTCTTGTATAAATATAATAGCAAAATTTTACTCCAAAAGTTTTTATTTACATTATTTATTGAATTGTTACCAATACAGTACTTACATTTTATTTCTCGCTGTTGTTGTATATTAATATATATTTAAATGAATAAACTGCTGAAAATATTTCAGGGTAATGTTGTTTTCTTGTTTATCAATGTTTATTTTTTATTTTGGATTTCAGTATACGTTAAATTCATTACAATTATAGTACCATCCCTTTTTCTGAAATTTTTAATCAGCCCAAGTCATATATAACCTAAGAATATTTAAAATGAAGACATATTTGAAGCCATAACTAGAATCTTTCTGAAACGAGGCAAAAACGCTTAAAAATATTTGGGCAAGGGGTCTGAAAAAGCTGTAAGATTTAAGAAAAATTCTATCCAATCCTGAAACAAAACAAAAAAACAACATTAAAAAGTAAAAACACTACCATTTTCTATTCACTTTCTGCAGGTTTTGGCCTCATGAGCGTTGGTGGTGCTGTAAGAAGCTAACAAACCCAGAAATAATATTAGAGAAATAAACTATTGACTGTCACTTTCTGAGATGACGGAGACCAAATGATGCAAAAACATTAAATTAAATGCGCCTTTGCAGCGCAAAAGAATGTCAATGACTTGAGACGATTTTTGTGTCGTTAGACATATCATTAAGACGTTTTTTTATGTTTTTAAAATTGTCTAAAGATAAAAAAAAAAAAAAACTCTCACTCACAGAATATATATAAACCAGCTTTCTTTTATCTTGTGGCGTTCAATTGGCTATATCATTATATGTTGAAAATAATGAAACGAACTACTCGACATTTTGTAACTGATACCGTTTCTATTGGAACAGAGATTTATACATTTATTTTTTTTTAAAATAAAATCTGTGTATAAAATTAAAAATTTGTCTGTTTGTGTCATTTTTCTTTTTTTTTTTTTTTTTTTTTTTTTTTGTGTAGTTACTTAGCAACATAATTGAAAAATACATTACTTTGCCGAGATGATAAACATAAATCTAAAGCCATCCTTAAACAAGAAGTTACTAATTTAAATATTTCGTTGTAATAATATTACTCATACTGCGAAACCTTACCAGACAAAAGATTAATATAACAAAAACAAACAAACAATGTAGAAGAAGGTAGCAGTCAAAAGATTTAAACCCAATGGTTTCAGTCGTAGTTGTTAGGGCGTTATATTTCTGATTTAACGATATACTTTTTTTTTTTTCCCCTAATTTGTCGTTTAAGTCTCGTCACTCAAAACCTCGCACTGAGCATTTTACTCGTTTGCTTCTCAGAGCATCTGAATACATTATGTGGTATGGTGTGGCTGAATACAATATCTAACGCATATAATAATAATAAATATTAAAAATTCGTTGTCAAAATAATAATAATAAGCAGAATCAGAATCATAGTTATTTAATATTTTATCAAAGTATCGCAGACATTTCCCCCCTTGGGTTCACGAATTGTTGGTAAAATAGCGTCTTCGGAATAATGTCTTAATAAACCACGGCATGCACTTTATTAAGCAGACAACCTAGAAGTCTGATTATATTATCATTGTCAGATCTGCTTCAGAAATGATAGAACAAAGGTATTTATCATTAAACATAATGCTTATACATTCCCATCGATTATAAATCGATAACTATTGCCGATGTTGCTACTACAACAACAATTACTACTAATATAATACTAATATCATCATCATCATTGTCGTCATCATCATCATCATCATCATCATCATCATCATTATTATTATTATTATTATTATTATTATTATTATTATTATTATTATTAATACTTGGAAGTTTTCGAGTTTTGCAGAAAATTCATGAACTTCTAAAAGCATAAGTAAAATTTATCCGAAGAATTTGAGAAATTTTATTTCATTTTTCTTTATATTAATTTGGTATATTTATCCAGATGTCGTTACACTAATTTATTTCTATTTTCGATTCGCTTCCAGAAGAGGAGGGAATTACCAAAGAAAAGCTAACTAAAACCGGTTTTGTAGTTTCAGAAGGACCAGTATAGTATAGTATACTAAACATTATAATGGGATTTATAAAACTGACTTTATTAGTCTTAGTGCTTGCAATAGCACTTAACTTTTTATGGAATTATTTTAAAACACCTTTACCTCCTGTGGTAGAAGGTTATTTTCATCCCAAATTTAGAAGAGTTGCAGAAAAACTAAGGTAATACTCCGTAATAATAATATTCATTATATAATATATTGTAATGTAATTATAATTAGATTATATTATAAATAGTATTTTATTATCCTCATTAGTTATAATATAAAATTTGCATAAAAGATTCCAGTGACATTTCTTTTCTTTTTTTCACGAAATCAATTGATATTTTTTAATTCCTATTTCTTTTCGGTTTCCACCTTTTTAATATAAAGCATCATCAAGATCATTTGTCTGTCTTTGTTACCTTATTAATTTTTTTTATTTTTTATTTTTTATTTTTTTAAATCAAATTCATTTCATAGATAGCCAAACCTGATTGTTCTCTTTTAAATTGGAAATACACTGAAACATACTAAAATGTACATAAACACAGTAATCAGTCATTTTGTAATTTTCATGAAATATTTTATAAATATGTTTTTGGAACTTTTTTCACTTTATTTTGTTTTTTATTAATATTATTTACTTGTTCTTCTTTTTTTTTATTCTTTTTTTTATTTTAATAGACAGAATGTTCAAAGTGGCAAGGAGAAAGGCTGCTCATTTTCAGCTTACTACAATGGAGAACTCCTCATTGACATGTGGGCAGGATATGCTGACCGCAGTTCACAACAACCTTGGAATAAAGACACGATTACCTTGGCATTTTCAGTGACCAAGAGTGTTGCTGCTGTAACCATTGCAATGATGGTGGATAGGTAAGAATTAAAATTAAGATTTCTCTGTGATTTTTTTAATACTTTTTTTTATTATTATTATTATTATTTTTATCTCCTTCAGAAATAGCCAGGGAAGAGGAATGGCAGTGTTTTCAGTTTAATAACTGATTGATTTTAAATACAAGAATTTGCATTTAGTTACTAGTTCCAGAATGAAATTTGTAAAATTAACAACAAATGAATCCATCCAAAAAGATTTCGATACTATACCAGTTTTTTGAATTAGTTATATATATTTTCAGAGGATGGATTGAGTATGAGAAGCCAGTGAGTTACTACTGGCCAGAATTTGCTAAAAATGGAAAAGAAAATATTACTGTTGAAATTCTGTTGAGTCATCAGGCAAGTGAAAAAAAAACGTTTTGGCAAGGTTAAAACCAAAAAGCTGATATTTGTACAAGCCTAGATTTATTATTTCATAGTCATACTTTATTATTAGCAAAGGCTGAAGTTCAATATTAATAATAATTTCATGTATAACATCATATGCATTGTTTATTGTCTTTCCAGGCTGGGTTAGTGTCATTTGTTGGTCAGAAGGTTTCCATTTTTGATGTAATTAAAAAACCCAAGAAAATAATTAAACTTTTAGAAGATAATTCACCTGAATGGACTCCAGGTTTGTAAATACAGATTCAAGATGTTACATACCATTTTAAAAACCCAGATTAAAACATCCACAAGCCAAATCAGAACGTTTCATCCACACAAAAAATGGGAAACAATCTAACGTCTGTCATAATTATTGTATTAATGGAAGAACTGTTTTTTAAAAAAAGCATATACAAATTAAATATACCTTGTCTTCCTTCTTACTTTTAACTTCATTTTACTTATCTAATATTATTTATTATCTTATTTTAGTCTTATACTTTTATTTTATTATTTTATTGTTAATGATGAGTGTTTTTTCTTCCTTCTCTGTTTTTTTGTAGCGTTTGTAAGAAACCAAATGTCCTTATTTAATATTGTTTTTGTTTTTTAAAACAGGTACTGCCCATGGTTATCATGCATTTGTCATTGGATTTTATGTGAATATTCTTGCACAGAAAGCAGACCCTAAACACCGGAATATTTCTCAGATATTTCAAGAAGAAATAGCTGAACCATTAGGTAAGTCATTTTAAGACATATTTATGGATTTCCTATTTTTTAGAAAGACTATATAAATAATCCTTTCTGCTGAATAGTTACAGAATAGCAGCCACAGCAAGGTTGAAAATCCTTTTTAACTGTCTTTACTGTGTGTTTACAAACCGTTTTTTATTAATTTTATTATTTTTATTTTTTTTATTTTTTTGATAATCTAATAATCATTAAGTGCAAAAATGTATTAACTCTTATAAATTATGAAATATAGTTTTATTTATATATGTGGGTTTTTTGTTGTACTTGTATTATGTTTTATCTATATATGTGTGTGTGTGTGTGTGTGTGTGTGTGTGTGTGTGTGTCAGGAAAAATGTGTGCAAAATAATCCAAACTGTGGTGAGATTCTAAGTTGCCTTCAGTTTGTTTTGTCTTCTTTTTCTTTTTTAAATTTAAAAAAACAAAAAAGTAAATAACATTTGGAAGCATTGATACATTTTGCCTCCATTTTATACAACAATCATATGAACTTATTTTGTGATTAGCCAGCAGACTTCAGTTATTTCCATCAAATTATATTTATTATAAATTATTATAAATTATTGGTAAAAAACAAAAAATTCATTTCTGTTTTCGACATCTGTTTTTAAATTCAAAGGACTGAATAAATAAACAACAAACATTAACATGTTAAAAATAAAGCAGCCAATGTTTCCATTTCATTGCTTTCAGCCACAAGGAAACTGTTGAAAAATATAATTAATAGGCCTTCTTTGATTTTCTGTGAGCTTCAGTGGAATTTCTTGATGATAATAAGCACAAATCATCATTTCATGCCATTCATTAACTGATAGAGACGTTGTGTCTGTGAATGAGTACCACATGAAACGACTGTCTACCACTAACTGGCCATGTGCCATGAGATCATGTGAACAAATGTATTAAAACAGCATTGTTTTACAGTTCTGATACGAGATTGACAGTAAACACAGTTCTTTTAAAAATCTATACAAAATAAACTAACCAAGATAGGCACAATTAATGACTGAACGTAATTACATGTACATTAAAGATTACAAACCCATTCAAGTAAAACTCCAAGACTCAAGGAAGCAGGCTGCAAGTTATTGAAAGCAAATATTAGAATAAACTTGTGTTAAATAATTTTACCACTTATAGCATGAGTCTGTATACAATATTTTGTTAAAGCTATTGTTTTATTAGAAATATAACATTTGTTCGTACATGTAAATGTTTAATTTTGTGTTTGTGACAATATTATGTTCTAATGTCTCATTTCACCATCTCAAACCTCAATACTCCCTAAAGTTCTATTGTCCTAGACTACTTTGAATCCTTGTACATATACACGTATGTATGTATGTATGTATGTGTGTGTGTATGTGTTACATATGTCTTTACATACATACGTAGGTATGCATATTTATAATTATTTATGTATTTATATTCATTCCAAATAGATATATAATTTGTTTTCTTAATCTAGAAATTGACTTCCACATTGGAATAGCTAAAGAACAACACTGGAGAGTTGCCCGAGTTGAATTCAAGACACCACTTGAGTTACTTCTTCAGTCCTTGACAGATCTCGATTCCATTAAAATACTTCCTCTGTACTTGATGTACCCAGACTCCATCACATCCAAAGCAATAACCGTCTTGAAAGAAGATGTAATAATTATTTTATTCAGTATTAATAGTGGTATTTTATATCTGTCTGAAACATTTCTGAGACCAAATAAAAGAAAATGGACTTTCGTAATTTAATATGGTTTGAAACGATAAAAAAAAAAAAAAAAATCATTGTAATAAGCAAATAATTTCTTCTACATTGTAAATCAGTCTTTCTCAACCTTAGTACTTGTAAGATAATCTGGAAATATATATTTTTGGCAGTATTGATGAGTACAGTGATTACTTTGCAGAACCTCAGTTAAGAAACAATGGTGTAAAGTATTAATCAGATATTTTTATGAATTTATTCCACAGAATTCAATTATGAATCGAGCTGATGTCCAAGCTATTGGAATTCCATCTTACATGGGTTTAGGAACTGCTCAGTCTCTTGCAAAACTATATAGCTACTTAGCTCTCGGTGGATCTTACAAAGGGAAACAACTCCTGACATCTGAAACCACAGACAAATTGCTGACTCCAATGGCTGCAGGAAAAGATCAAGTTCTGCTGATAGACATTACTTATAGCAGAGGTTTAATGGTGTTTAACACTACAAGAGTGAGTATAAAACTACCATAAGTGATATAACAGTTTACAGAGGTTTAATGGTGTTTAACACTGCTAGAGTGAGTATAAAACTACCATAAGTGATATAACAGTTTACAGAGGTTTAATGGTGTTTAACACTACTAGAGTAGTATAAAACTACCAACAGTTTACAGAGGTTTAATGGTGTTTAACACTACTAGAGTGAGTATAAAACCATCATAAGTAATATAACAGTTTACAGAGGTTTAATGGTGTTTAATACTACTAGAGTGAGTATAACACCATCATAAGTAATATAACAGTTTACAGAGGTTTAATGGTGTTTAACACTACTAGAGTGAGTATAAAACTCCAATAAGTAATATAATAGCATTTTTAAAATTATTATTATTATTATTATTATTATCATCATCATCATTATTTGAATGAAGATTCCTGTTTATCAAAAACTCTGATAAAATACTCAATGTAAATTACTGTATTTCAGGGTAACACTGTATTTGGTCATGGTGGATTCGGAGGCCAGGCAGTTATAGCTGATCCAAACAAAAAGCTTTCTGTGGCTTACCTCTCAAATTACATAGAGTCACTGGGCCTTTGTAATGATCCACGCTTTATAGATTTGTATGAACTTGTGTACGAATGTCTGTCAGGTTATACTTCAGATTAAATGAGAAATTCTTTTAAGAATGATTCCGTTGAAAGATGACGCATGTTTACATTAGAAAACTGAGAGTCTCATTGTGTGATTCCTAATCAGTATTATTTATGTGCAAACTCCGAAGAGTTTTTTTTATAATTTAAGGTCAACTTGAAGTGGTGCAGATAAGTATTCTTTATTTATTTGATTTTTAAATAAATAAATTAATTTTAAAATCTAATTATAGTAAACAAGCAAGAATGATTTTTATTTTGGCTAGATTTGCCATGTGAGAAAAGCATTGTCTGCTTTTGTAGTTTATTTTTTAATTTAAATATTTCATAATAAGTAATGCACAAACACATACAGCAAAGAATGTACAAAGAACAGGTTGTATTATTTTTATTAGAAAAGAGTGGCTGCCAATAAGCAATGAACAGTCAAAAATGCATAATTGCACAAATATAATTTTTTACCAAATGTGGCACCTTAAATAAAAAATATATTTAAAAAGAAACCTAGTAAAAATAGTCACATGGAGCTGTTTGTAAACTGTATTATTTGACTATAGGTTTGCATCATCTCAGGTACACTTCACTGATTATCTCTTTCATTGTCAAAGATGCAAAATGTAGTTTTCAGAACATAATTACTGTAATAGGTTAGACTGGATGTAGAATTAGAAAATGTAGTTGTTTAGAAAAATGTTGTTCTTTATTGTGACATCTAACAATGGCCAAAAATAAAACAAAGAAGATAATGAACATAACTGATGATTTATATATAATTTTGAAGGATGAAACAAAAACAAGAAGAATACAAACACTAGTAAATATTTCATATACAATTTTCAATAATATATCATTTTTAATATGTGATTTATAGACATTTTGTCTTCTGTTATGCATGTGTATATTCACTTTTAATTATCTGTATACATTTATTAATAAAATCTAAATTTTACAAAATGTGTGCATTTTGCTTTTTGGCATTCTTGTATAAATTTAATAACATCAGCAAAATTTTACCCCAAACAATTTTTATTTACATTATTTATTGAATTTACTTTTTTTCTTGTTGTGGTTGTTGTATTTTAATAAATATTTTAATGAATAAACTGAGAAAATATTTCAGAATGTTGTTGTTTTCTTGTTTGTCAGTGTTTAATTTTTATTCATTAATTGCATTTCAAAATGAGTTATAGTACCAATCCCATTTTCCTAAATTTTGTATCATATATAAGGTATATAACAGTGTATGAATATTTAAAATGAAGATATATTTGAAGCAATAACATAAATAACATGTTACAACCATGTTTAATTATAAAGTAAACCATAAAATAAATATACTGTTGAAATCTTTATATTTCCATTTTGTATGAGATGTACTAAAGGTTTTTATTAAACAAGACTGTCATGTGGTAACATTTTTACAACATAAACATTTAATATGTATAACAAAATATAATAATAATAATAATAATTTTAATAATTATTTTTAAAATGAAATAAAATGCAATATGTTATTGTAAACAAAAAAAGTATAAAGTATGGAATCTTCTATGAGGTAGCTACTGGAAAAAATGTCCTTTCAGTATTATTTTGGAAATAAATTATAAAAAGAGGACGAGGTAGCTTTCTGTTACTTCTAAACATTAAAAAATAATTAAAGTAACTGAAGTTTATTTTGATGAAATAGTTGGGGGGGGTTTCAAATCTATTTTTTATAATATGCAAAATATATTTTAAAAAACATGGTTTCACTAAATGAAGTACATTTGAAAACACAAGTTCTTGTACACATTCAACAATTTTTTAAATAATTAATATTTGATCCACTGTTTACATTCTCAAAGAGGCCAAAAGTAGATTTGAAAACATTACAGAAGTAACTGTACTGTAATAGGTTTTCATCCAATATCAGACAATTTGTTTTTCCTACACACTTACATGTAAATCTATTTGGCTTCCCAGACACAGACAAAGCTAAAGTATTGTGTTCCATCACACACACACACACATATACATTTGTATGTGTGTGCATGTGCGTATATGTGTTGTCAACCTGCGCAAGATATCTCACTTTGCAATTTTGTTTACCTAGTTTTAACATAGGAGAGAAATATTAATATATTGTCGTAGTATATCATGATCATTTCTTTCTCCACAAGAACACACATAAAGAGAAAGAGTTTTAGAAATGAAAGAATTTCACAAGCTGAGAACAGACTACAACAGAAGATTTTTTTCATGCAAAAAGCTGTGGCACACTGTAAACTGGAACAACTCACAAAATTTGATGACATCAGTGAGCATGTGCAGTTGTACTTGTGTTTCATTCCATTATCATTCATAAATGGAACACTGCATCGGAATTATTTCTTTTAAATTCAAGACATATTGTTATCTTTTGATTTTGTCCACCATCTTTTTTTATCAGATTCTTCTTCATCCTCTGGAAATGTTGATTTGCAGCTGTAAAAAGCCTGAAAAAAGTAAATAACAGAACTATCAGCAATTACAAAAACACTCAGTAAATAAACAGAGGGTTTATCTTAATGTTACATTGAGCATGCTGTGTTTGTAACAGGGTCTGACCGAAGTTAAATTTCTTTTTTTAAAATGGTACTTAATGTTATATTAACAGCATGCAGGAAAATAAGCAAATTATTATATCCAGCAGAAAACTATGGAAGTAAATTATATACTAATTTGGCAAACAAACAAAAATACATTTTAAATTAAGTTGAGGATTATCAAGCCTGAGATTTTCTTTATCAACAGCTTTAAACTTTTAACATAATGTACTAATGTTAGTAACTATTAAATTGCAGTCCATGGGAACTGGTTTGAATGGGAAAAGTGTGCAATAATCCTACAGTGCTCAGAAAAATAAATGTTCTAAGCACCTGACTATCACTAAGTCAATTAGAATCACTGAAAATATCTCGAATCTATAACAACTTACTGACTCAGGAATTGCAAAACTTCGCTTCACTTTTAGTTTTCTTTCCAACATTTCACTTGCCAAATCTTTCATCTAAAAAATAAATGTGAAAAAATAAACATGTCATGCTTTCAAAGGTTTTTACAAATACTAATACCAGTTCAATAATTTAAAAAAAACACACACAAAAAAAATCCCACCTATAAGCCTAATAACATAAGTAAATAACGATTTGCACATTTGTTGAATAATACAACCCTGTATATGCATGTACAATTTACTGTTTAAGGGGTTAGTAGTAATAGTAAATGGTTTACTGGGTTTAGTCTGGACAAAGCTGGTCATTAGTGAATAGTCATGTTTTGTTTAGCTTCATTTACTCAGTAATGAGAAAAGCCTGGGATTCTTTTTTGACAAACTGGAAAGGGCCAGTTGCATCATTCGGCATAATCAGATGAATTAGTACAATTGTATTCTCTGAGCAGACCTGAGAGGCAGATGTGTGACATGTTGTACATGTGATACTACCAGCCATTTATGTAAAGAGAAACACATAAAGTAAAATTTGAAAAAAAAAAAAAAAAAAAAAAAAAAAAAAAAAAAACCAAACCCGAATTTAAAGAAGTAACAAGGAAATTATTGATGAAATAAAACTTAAATAGAATATATATATATTTATTTATTTATTTAAAATGGTAATAAATTAAAAGAGTAATATGAAAATTACTTTATTATGAAAATACAGTTGACAGAAAATGAAAATAAATTTATAGAAACAGAATGGAAATGAAATTTTAAAGAAATAACATAGTGAGTTTGTGATTTGTTTATTATTTTAAAGAATGATAGATGTAATAGAAAAAAACTAATTTAACAAATTAACTTGAAAATATTTCTTAAAAATTGCATTGAACGGCAAGGATTTAACTAAATAGAAAAGTGGGGTTTTTTTTGTATTTTTGTATTTTGTTGTGTTGTTGTTTTTTGGTTGTTTTTGGGGGGGTTTCAAGAAGGAATAGAAAAAGAAATGGTAACATACATAAAGTGAAAAAAAAAAAACTTAGACATAAAATATAAATATATGTGATACTGATTATTTATAAAAAAAAAAAAAAAAAAAAAAAAAAAAAAATTACAATTCGTTGGGTTTGTCTTGTTCAGTACTTTGATATTCTTAAAATGTAATGATTAATATCAAATTAGTATCAAATAAAGGTGATGAAAACACGTTTAAAAATTAGCTAAACAGGCGGTCATTGTGAATTACGATGCTACCGGTTCAAGATGATCGATTGTTAAGTTTTAAATCCTCACTCGTGACTGGTTTGTATTGTTTATTTCTCTGTTACAAACTGCTTTTACTATCGCCTGACTACTAGTCGGCCCTAAAATACGCACGTGCAATTCATTGATTTGTGTTTTCATTAAGCATTTCAAAAAAACGGTTTCTTTCTTCTTTAAACCACACGGCCGTTTTCCAGCAACAAAGAACAGAAGAAAAAAAAATATATATATATATATATAAATAAAAAAAATTATTTTTATTGTGTGGCGATATAATTTAAAAAAAATATATAATGAAACATTAACGTAAAAGTTATTCTTAATTCTTCAACTTTTTCTTTGTTTTATTTATTTATTGGTCTGTGTATACCGAGAACTGAGAATATCAATTACACAACTGACAGAAAGTTATTACTGGGATATCGACAATATAAGTTGCCATGACATCATGCAATGTTGAAAAATCATTTTAAAAATCGAATGCTTCCGCTTTTAAAGTTAATAAGAAAAATTTGATTTGGAAAATGCATTAAAATATACCACTATGTTGATGTTTTTCGGCATAAATACAGAAAATACATATTAATCCATAACGTTCCTTGTAATTCATTAGTTATTATCTAAATTCTACTTACCAAATTATCAACTGTCCTTTTGCCGTGTTCTGGTTTGACGGGTACAACTTGGACAAGTAATTCCAGTAATGAAATGTCGCCTTTCTGAAGGGCAACTAGAAACGAAGAATGGACTCTTTATGAATGAACCTATGGCAACGTGAAATTAATTACCATTAACTGTTTTATTTATTTTATTTTTTTACTGATACTGTTTTATTTTATTGATCTTTATTATTATTATTATTTTTAATGATAATTTATTTCTAAAATTGGCATTTTTTATTCTTCCTTTTTATTTCATTTTCTTTTCTTTTTTTTTTTTTAATTTTTTTTTTAAATTTGTTATTATTATTTTATTATTATGGAACGTTACGTACTCTCTCTCTCTCTCTCTCTCTCTCTCTCTCTCTCTCTCTCTCTCTCTCTCTCTCTCTCTCTCTCTCTCTCTCTCTCTCTCTCTCTCTCTCTCCACTGTGATATACTTCTTAACGACTTACGGTTTAAATTAACCTCTTGACCGACACCAATAATTCCCTTGGGTGATTCCACTGACAGTTTGCTCGGAACCGTAACTTTAACTTTGTATGCAACGGGGTAATCGAAAATATTGTTCAAACTTATTGTTGAGTACAGCGTTTCATTTGCAGGTCCTTTGAGATAAAATATGGTATAAACTGCAGTGTAAATGTTAATAATAATAACAATAACAATAACAATAACAACAACAACAACAACATAAGCAAAAATGATGATGAAATATAAAAATAAATAAAAATGTGATTTTTGATTCCAAATTTTTAAAAATATTTTTTATATATATATATAATTTGTTTTATTTTATTTTTAAATTGTTTTCACTAAGATAAATATATATATATATATATATATATATATATATACAAATATATATATATATATATATATATATATATATATATATATATATATATATATCCATAAACAAAAGCCTAGCTTAAATTTCCGCAATCTAACTGTATGCTTGAAAAAGTAAATACGTTAATGCTTGCGTTATAAAATAATGTTCATCACAAACCTTCAAAACATACAGCATTTGGAGGATTTATCTGTACCATCTGCGGGATGCTTGTAGCCATTGTAGCAGAGGTTTTTTTCACAAATGCTTGATAACACATCACTAAGTGAACAGGCTGAAGTATAAAATCAGAGGTGCGCATCGGCGTTATTGCATTTTCTTACCGATTGCCTAGCGACGAAAGTGACCGACATTATGGGATGCCCAAGTATATGGATAAAGTTAAAAATGGCAGATGATATTGTATGCGATTGTTATGAAGATTGTCATGACGATCAGTGTAAGTAACGTGTGTGTGTGTGTTTAAAGACTTGAAAAACCATGGATCGAACTTGTATGTTCAGATTTTGTAGTTGATAATTTTAGTGCTTGCAACAGGCGCAGTTTCCGTAAATTACTGGAAAAAACCTACAGCAGGATTAAAAACTCTTCTTCAAGTCAATTACTCAAATTATCATTTCGATTAGTCTTCGTGTGTGTGTGTGTGTGTGTGTGTGTGATGGCCATAACTACATTGAGGCAAATACCTCATACCTAAATTGACGATCTTTTAAAAAAAAATTATTATGAAAAGGTTTTATTTAAAAAAATAAATAAATAAATAAAATATAAATCTCCATTGCGATAGAAACGATATCCACTGAATTAATTCTTTATGTCTACGATTACCGTTTGAAGCCCCCAAACACTTCTCCCACATTTTTTATCCACAATAAGTGTTTTTGAATCATTTCAAAAAGTTTAGTTATCGCCCTGTATAATAAACACACACACACACACACACACATACACACACTGTATTATTGTAACTATATCTGTTCTTTATTTTATCTCATATTTCAGTCTTCAGAAATTTTCTTCAGTAAGGATTATTTACCTTTAACTTTAAAATATCCACACATTATAGGTTATTATCTTGAGAGACCAGTAATCTATTGTCCAGACTACTGAATAAATTATAAATGAAATCAGCTTGTTTTATTGTAATTAACTGATGTTCAAAATTAATTTCAAATGATGTCAATTTTCTTACTGAACAAAAACCCATCTAAACATATACGCAAACAAAAGTACGTGCTCACATGTACATCAATGTACAAATACAAACAAGAAAGAAAAAAAAAAAAACAAGTAAAATACCACATTTATCACACAACTTGTGGATTATTTATTCTTTTCTTTGGAAACAAATGTACATTTTCATGAAAAAAAACAAAAAACAAAATCCATGACGTATTATATGTATTATATATATAATAATAATATTATATATATATATAGATATATATATATATATGGCGTATGTTCTAGGTGCTTACAAATTAAACAGCCGGTATACTGTATACGTAACACATTATAATATGTAACACTGTGAAATAACCAGCTTTTAATGAGAATGTGACTAACAACAACACAAGTACGTATAAAAATAGCCATCAGAAATATACGTTAATTTGTCCAGCTGACCGTGTTACAGTCAGTTACAGTTTCTGTGTAACTGGAAGGCTCACTCGGGTAACATACTGATTTTAAAATAAGTATTTGAATTAAAAAGGAAACAAATGTCATTCTGTAAAAAAAAAAAAAAAAAAAAAAAAAAAAAAAAAAAAAAAAAAAAAAAAAAAGTCTTGTATTTCACTGCTATTGTAATTAATATGTGAAACATTAATTAATGCAGTTACATTTTTCTTAAATTTCTCTTATGCAAGACTTACTAAAGGGAAATAATTCATTAAATAATTATGAATGAGAAACATAATTTAAAAAAAAACTAAAATTATTCTGCATTCATGTATCCATGTTTAAGTTTTTTCTTCTACCTATATAATATACATTATATTAAATAATAACAATAACTTTTAAATTGAGTATTTCAATGAACTAAAATAAAACGATTAAAACTAAAAAACATATTTGTGAAATACATCTTACTTTTTTTAAAATCTGTTTTATTTATTACTATTATGCAGTACAACAATAATCTATTTGAAACATACTTCAAACCAAACCATTTTTTTAATTTTAAACTATATTATTCTTTTCTTGAATTTTAAAACAAAATTTAAAAATATTAAAGGTATATTATTATTAATAATGAGAATGAGATGAAAATGCAACAATTTTAATGATTTAAGAATAAGCTTTATACTAAAGCATATATACATTTCTGCATGATATAGCTAACAATAATTGAATTAGTTGTGTGTTTTTTTTTTTGGTTATTTTAATATCAAATAATAATAAAACATGAGGTGGTTTGCATAGCAGAACAGCATTTAACTTTTGTTCCCATAGGACTTGTATTTTTTAGTTAATTATTTATTTACTTTTTTCCTTATACCAAATCTTTAAAAAAAAAAAAAAAAAAAAAAAAAAAAAAAATTATTTTAGGCACAAGAATTATTGTAAATATTAAAATTAATGAGGTAAATAAATCTGAGGTACTTAATTGGTTAAAAAAAAAAAAAAAAAAAAAAAAAATTTGTTAATCATAAATGATCATCATAACTTTTTAAAATTATTATTTCATCAGTCAATACATTATTCAAAATGTAAAACATAACCTGTCCTGTCCTCAATTCTACCAACAGACTAGATACCAAAAAAAAAAAAAATAATAATAAAATACATTTTTTTCTTTTTCTTTCCCTGAACAAAACTGTCATAGCTGTAGGGTGTTATAATACTTTTTGTTAGATAAGAATTTTACTGGGTGCATTTTAATTTATTTTATATATTTTTATATATTTTTATTTTTATTTTTTTATTATGCACAAATTTCCATAATGCTGATAAATTTAATACAGTCTTTCAAAATCATTGAAACCCCACCCCCAACATACACCATCCTACAGTATGACAATGACAAATACATTTGATAAACAATTCAACATTGTAAGTAGAATAATTATATAAAATAATGTTTATCAAACAGTACACTGACTTACAAGCAAGCAAACTTGGTAAAAATGCCAACATTTTACTAAAATACTTAAAATAACTTTTACTTAAAATAATTATAGTGACAGTACTTTTCACTTAACATAATTAAAGACATAATAACTGCCACTAAAAATAATTATAGTGACTGTAACAATAACAGCAATTAATAATAAACTGAAGAAGAAAAAAAGTGAATTCAGATTTTAAAACTTACACTTCTTCCCAGAAATGTTAACTGTACATGTTGTTATTATTCTGGGTTTTTTTTTTTTTTTTTTTTTTTGCCTAACATTAAAATCAATTAATATAACAAATAAACTGAAACAAATTTGTGCTTATCATAATCTATGGCCATGTTTACTAATTCCATAATTAGCCATACATAACTGCATTTAATAATAATAATTATAATTATGATGATAATGATGATTAAAATAATAATAATAAAAATAATAACAACCTAAGAAATTTGAAATCTCTGATTTTATAATTAACAAAATTTTCTGGAGTCTCTAACATTATCTTTTGATTTTCTGTCTTTTTCATCATTTTTTTCTCTCCTTGCATCTCTTTTTTATATCTCCTGAGACAGTGCTTGCATACCAATATTTAAGTGTAACTGCAAACAAATATAACCTGAGATTTAAAAAAAAAAATCATGTAATTATTTTATTTTTATTACGTTTTTAAAAAAAAAAATTTTTTTTAATATGGGGTAAATATTCTGCCTTGATGATGTTGTATGTTTCTGTTCCCTACATTTTCACATAAGAGGATAAATAATAGTGGTAACTTAGTGCCCTGTAATTATTCTGTCAAATTATTAATTACAGCTAAAACTGAAATATTTATTATTATTATTATTTTTAAAAACTTTTCTCTTAAGAATTAGTGAAACCCATAGACAGACAGACTGCTTTAAGACACAACTCTGATGATGTTAACAAATAACCTACCTAAATTTGACATTTACCTAATTTTTTGTAGCTTGTCTTTGCTCAGTGTGAAATATACAATAATTTAAAAATGTCATTAAACAAGCACAGAGATTTGTTTGGTTTCAGTATAAATAAATAATTAACTGACAATGTCTTTATTTATTATTATATCTATTATGCCTTCTTAAAGTCACAACTGTTTGAGAAAGAAGGGAAAAATATGGACTTGTATTATCATCATCATCATACTTTATTAGTAGTAAAGTTTGGACTTGCGCAAAACAACTAAACAGTTATTTTTTTGAGTTTGCAGCATGTGTTTGGCCAATTATTTATTTACTAACCGTATCTTTCATAATTATTATTTTATGCAGCATTCAAATCCACTACACCTTTCAGAAACTTTATAGAGCCATTTACGTTGCCATAAAACTGGTAGAAAAGTCAAAAACTCAGTACAACTGAACTATAAAAACACATCACAGGACACAATGTGGAAAACCGGGAGGAGTATTTACAAAGAAGTGACAAAATATTATGTGATTGTCTTTTTTTTTGTAACAGCCAGCTGCCTTTTCAGTCAGAAACAGAAAAACTGTAATAATAAAGTGAAAAAGATTCCAAACTAACCAATAATAATCAACAATTTGCTGCCATTTGTTGCAACAATTTACAAAGCATTGCAATATCAAATATGGCTTTTAGTAAGAAGTGTACAAGTGGTAGAATAATTTTTTTTAATAATCTTTTAAATAATGTTGTAAAAATCAAGACAGTAATCCACATTTTCATAATGGCTGGAACTTTCATCTGAAAGGATTTCTGTAATTGACTTAATTAACTAATTAATTATTTATTAAATGATGGAGAGAGAAAAAAACCAAAAGAAAATATATAATATAAAAATTTGGGCAGTAAAAGATAACAAATAGTATATGTAGTGTTTTAATTTCAAATATTTCAATCTTAATATTTCACATATACGTATGAAATAATTTTCAAAATGTGTAATTAACAGTTTCATGTTACCTTTTCTTTTTGTTCTTTTGTAGTTGAAATAGTTTAATTTCACTGTTACTAAATAAAAGTGTAATATTATAAATTAAGAAGTAACACATTTTTATCCTACCTCTTTTTTTTTTTTCTTTTTTTTCTACCATGCTCAATACTTTTTTTAAAGCACAATCATATCTATTAGAAATGGTACTTCCAAATTTAAATATTGTAAATCTAGGGTTATTTCTTTTAATATTAAAACAACACATAATTAGCAAATAACAAACATTAAAGGATTTCTTAAAAGAATGGCTCTGGATTTTAAAATTTCATTTCATAATCAAATAATTTATATTGCATTATAATACTATAAAACAATTTCTGCTCCCATGTAAAATTTAGTACACGTGATTTTAAGAAATACAATGAGAACAGAGAATAATTAAATTTTTGTTTCATGCTGCAAGTATTCTGTATCCATTTGTTACTCAGAATTATAACCTGTTTCTCAGTGCCGTGATCTGTCATTTTATAAAAGTGAGAAAAAAAACAAAAAAAAAAAACCTTTCTCTAAAAAAGCATGTAAAGATAGGGATTCTAAAAGCCACTAAATTACCTTCCTACAAAGTAGTCATAAATATGTGTCAGCTTTTCTGATTGGCTCTGCTACAGTAACCATAACAACACAAGTGAAAGTATTTTCTAGACCTCATTTATAATGCTACCCGTAAGAGGTCTAAAAAAAAAATTCACTAAGCTTCAATTATAGCAATGATAATTAAATTCATTCAGGCTGAAAAAAAAAAATGAAAATAAATAAATATATATATATATATATATATAAAGAAAAGTTTCAGAACAAATGTTGTAGAAGTACCTATCAGAGATAGTAGCAGTAAAATATAGTTATAAAGTGTTCAAAAAGAAAACAATAATTTCATAAAAAGTCTCTTGAATACAGGAAATAATATTGAAACAGCCATGACTTATTAACGTAGCTTTGAGTTCACACAGATATCTGTGAGTAAATTCTGGTTAATTTACAAGTTAATTTAACTTCATTTCATTAACAAGTTTAATTGTCCAATTAACATGAAGTACTAAATTTTTAAAATCTTAAAATCTGAATTATTATTACTATTGATTTAAAAACATACATCTTTAATATTTTATCCAGTAATTTTGTTTTAGTTTGCTGAAAATTTACTTGAGATAAACATAAATATCTCATGTATATGAAGTTTAGCAGCTTAATATAAATTACTCGAAATTCATGATTTCATTTATGTATCTATAACACATTATTTAATGGGATTTAATGAGACAGAGGGATGGAGACATTTCTTTTTTCTTTTTTTTTTTTAAGAAGAAAAACCCCCAGAAAATAAAAAAAAAAAAAAAAACCAGAGACAGTTATATAATAAATGAAAGGCAGGAAAGAAAAAAGTCAAAATGTGGTGGAAGAAATGAGAGGGGGAAAATAGATCATGGAGAGATATAAAAACTGAAATGAAAAGAAATAAATGTAATGGAACATATTAATCTATTTCACTTAACTCATAAACACAATATTTATTTTATTTTGTCACTGAAGATTGATATTAAATTAATTTTGCTAATGGCTAACACAATCAAGTCGAAATGATTATAATCTACTTTTGTTCTGTATAGACACTTTGGCTGCTTCATGCATGTATGTACAGTAATGTTTGACTGAAAACTCAGACTAGAAAAGGACAGAAGTTAAGTCATTAATGAAAGGTTTGTTGATAATGTGTGCATAAGACAGGCAGACACTACTGCAAAGACATGAATTATGAATTATTATGTTACAAAGAATAATTTGAAAGAAAAAAATATACTAACAATAATTATTATAGACTAAGAATACAATATTAATGATAATACAGTAGTAGTAATACAATATTGATAATAATAACAATAACTACTGATAATAAAATAATAATAATTTTTTTTTTTTAAATGTTTGATACTTCTGTTTCAATTTTGCTTCAGATCTTAATTTGAATGAACATGAGAATGAAGAAATGACTGAATGATACTCTCAGATCATCTACCATTATCAGACAGCAATAAATATATAATAATATGAATGTATTTGACACAAATTTTCCATACTGTAATGTTCCTCACAATGGCGAGATTTATGTCAAAAAACCCTAAAATAAAATTTAAAAAAACTATGTAAAATATTTACATTATTTAGCACAGCCTTAAAATATACTTACAGCAAAAAAAAAAAAAAAAAAACCACAATGAACTACACAACAACGAAGACTGAAAAAAATATACAAGTCATGTTTTGTGTAAAAACAAAAATGTTTACTAATATATATATAGATAGATAGATAGGTATAGATATATTATGTACATAACTTACATCAACAAAGTATATGAACCATAACAAGGAAAAAATAAATTTCAGCTTGGGCAGACCAAGTTACAGTCTGCTATTTCATTTTTGAAAAATGTTTAAATTAACAAATGGATTATTTTATTTCATTTCGTTTCATTATTTTTCATTTCAATTCATTTATTTTTATTTATTTTTATTATTACAACATTTTCTTGCAATGTAATGGAGTTTTAATGTAATAAGTGAGTAGAAGCAATGTAAAAGTTATGATTTTTTTACTATTATTTAAAAAATAAATAACAATTCAGCAGGATCATAAATATGTTTGCTTGATGTAAAATGTAAAAAAAAAAAAAAATTATAATAAAAATCAATTCATCTTTCATTTACAGAAAAATTTCAAAACCATAAAAACACTATCAGTTACTTCAAACAAAAATAAAAAAACATTTTGAACTTTTTTTCATTTTTTTTAAAATAATCTTTTCCTATGGGGTGGAGCATAAATTTATTAATTTACAAAATGGAGACTTTCTGCCGCAGTTATTTTTAACTAAACATTATTTCTAAATGTTACATAAAAATATTTCAAAATACTGTCATAATGACCTGAAATAAATAATTTTTGGCAGAATTTTATTATTAATACACACTTCCAAACCAATAAAGTTTGGTGTTTAGCACAAACATCTTCCAAAACTGCTGTATCAATGACATAACCATAGTCCTTCATGAATATGATTTTGTCTTTTTCGTTTTTCCTGAGCTCTGTTTTATTTATTATGTTTTATCATTTATTTTGGTAAAAAAATAAAATAATAATAACAAATGTTTGTTAATGTTGTTTTGTTTTTTTTCTATCACAGAACACAAATCTATACTAAAGTTATAAATAAAAGCAAAGTATTTCTTGTTTTATTTATAAATATTTAAAGTAAGATACTAAATACTGCAGCAGAATTAAGCCTCAAATTATCATGTATAAAAAATAATATTATTAATAATAAGGATATGCAGAGAACAGCATTTCTACACACACACATATATATATATACTCATCTCTAACATCCTACGATCTATACAATGTATGAACACTGTGGTTACCATGGTTACAAACGAAACTGAGGTACACTGGTTGGACTGAGGTATATATAAAAAATAATAAATTAATACTTTCCCGTCTACTGAATATCAAGATGAACAACACAAAACAAAACACATCAGAAAATAAAACAAAACACAACACATCAAAAAATAAAACCAAACAAAAACATAAACATTTCAAGAACAACAAAAGCATGGAGAGTTGATTTGGACTAATACAATTTTTAATGTATCTATATCTATATGTGTATATATATATATATTGTTAAAGCATTAAATAAAAGGACTTAAATATGATTGTACATATTTATTTTAATTGTTTTCTTAACATTTAATTTTTTTTATTTTTTTAAATTTGTTTATTGTTTTAATTTTTCAGTTTTTAAGTTGAAATTATTTATTTATTAACATTAGATTTAATTTTTTTTTTTTTTTTAGATGTCTTTTTTATTGTTGTTTTTAGAAAGAAAAAAAATTTCTAACTATTCTTTTTCATTTTTTTTCATTTTTTTTTTTTAGTACATAGTTTAAATTCTACTTCTAAAAATGTATTCATGTTAATTCATATGAAATGAATATTTACAGGCATAGAGATAAATTCAAATGAAAAAATAAATTACAGTGATACCATTGCTGCTTTAATCAACTTTACACCAAACAAAATATCGTTTAACAAAAATATTTTATAGGAAGCTAACAGTAATAGAGAAAGATTAAAAACAATTAATAATGTTATATAAACAAACAACCATTTGAAGTGGCAAGCAGAGGCAAACAGACTTAAAAAAACCAAGACATGAAGTCACACCTTATTGTCTTTGTTTTACTTTTGTAACTTTTTTATCTTTTGCTTACATTAATTGACAAAAATAAATATTTAAAAATTAATTTGTTAATTTAAATAAATCTGTACAGTTAAGTATTCTATGAAAAGGTATTTATTTATCGTAGTATGAATTTGAAAGCTTCAATGCTTAAATAATTTTTGGCAAACAGTGACAAATTTAACATTACTTTATTTTCTACTTTTTTGTAAATTCAGTATGTTTTTGGCAAAACAAATCCAAAATATAAAAAAAAAAAAAAAAAAATTATTTAGTTTTTCTACTTCTTTTTGTTCTGTTTTAAATTTGTTAAAATGGAAATAATAAATAAATTTTAAAATATTTTTAAAAAATCAATTTAGAATTCTGTACTCCTGAACAATAACACAAGAAAAAGAAATATACAAAATTATACAGCTGTACTTTAAATAACAATAAAAATATTTGTTTTTATTTTTTTTTTTTATATATTATTTCCAATTTTAACAAATTTACCAAATATTTTTTTCTTCTTATTTTTTATATTTTACACTGAAGATCTGAATGCAAAAAGCTCTTAACAAACATAATAAAAATTGTGAAACAATGTCAATAAATTTTTCAAAATGGTGGAAGATAAAATCTCATTACAACTATGATTTGTTAATTCTAAAATTCTGAGGATAAAAACTGTAAATATAATGCTGCAGAAAAAAAAAAACATTTTCTTATCATACTGAAAGTATCTGTTTATTTATGCATCACATAACAAAAGTTTTTGCTATCAGATCTTCTCTATGCTTCTTTGAATAAGAGTGTTTCTTTCAAATCTTGTTTTTCACTAAAATAAACACACCCAACGTTCGAAAAACAGCTGCCTGATCATTGTCACAGGTTATGGAGAAAATGGTACAAACACAAGGAACACATATTTCAGGATACAGAACATTGATCTGGGAACAGATTAGTCATTTAAAAACACATACACAAAGGGAACATTAAAAACTGGGACATTATTAATTCAAGATGACATTTAATAACAAAATCTGTAATGCTTTAAATAATTTTCATACACCATATTGAAAAAAAAAAAAAAATATTGTAACCACTCAACAAATACTGCTTCGACAAAAAAAAAAAAATTATATATATATATATTTATATATCAATAAATAAAAAAAAAGAAAAAAAAAATCCAAACAATTTCTATTTTTTCTAAAGATGCCATCTTGTTAATCATTGTTCCAAAAATGTTCATAATATCAATTAAATTCCCTGATCTTTGAAATGCAATACTGACAAAAAAAAAGTCTTCTGCTTTGGTGTGACATTGTAACATGTTATTTTTTTTTTATTTTTTTTTTTTTTTGTCCAGTACAACTTAACAGCAGGCATTAACACAAGATGCAAAGGAACTTTTTTCTTCATGATTTCTTGTTACAAAGAAAATTCATTCCTTCACCAGCATACAGCTCTAAAATGCAACTGTTCACTGGCACTCTGCTGTCATGGAATTTCCATAGAAACACCAGTTAACTTTTTCTGTTTCTATTTCCTCCTTTCTGATGCTCCTTCTAAAACCCATCCAACAGAGTAAAGAAATTGTTTTCTATAAAAATGTAAACTATTTAGTAGTTTAAAAAAAATAAATGGGGGTTCCTTGTAGCAAAATAAAATTTTAAAACCGAAGTAAAAATATTAACATTTTCAAAACATTATGACTGTAAAATTATATTTTCAAAGGATAAAAGGAAAATAATTTAACTCTTTGAAAAATAAAAATAAAAATTTAATTATTGTGTATTTAAAAGCAATGTGATCCTTTTAAAACAAATGCCAGATATTAAATTGTGGATGGGATTCACCACTAAATCTTCTTCCTAGGCACCAGACAATCATTTTAAAACGACAATCTTGTCACACCATGTGGCCTGCCTGTACTTTTTGAACACACAACTGTAAGCTGAAAACAAAAGTTCAACACCTTCATTTCCACCAGCTTTTTAGTTAGCGAATTTAAACAAACCCTGATTTTATTTTGCTTTGTTTTGATAACAAAATGCACCGTCGAGTTACATGTGTGATACGTGGTCTGTCAGACAAATCTGAACTGATCTGGGCATTTAAAATAAATTATCAGCTTTGAATCCCTGAATTGAAATCCCAGAAGAACCTACAAGTGTCATACACAAGCTCAGGCAAGAGAGGTAAGTCATTAAAAAATTAAGTGTTGTTGTTGTTGTTGTTGTTGTTGTAACACAGTGTGGCAAGACCCAGTCACAGTGTTGAGCAGTGACAAGTGGCTGCTGCCACGGCTACCCGCTTCTCCGAACATTTACAACTGCATCGTTATAGTCGTCACCACCACATCCGAACACAACTCATTGTTTGTTGTCCACTGTAGTCCAGTCACCCAGTACAACAGATCCACTGTGAACAAAATCACCCATCACAATGGATCCACTGTGAACGGATCACCCATCACAAGTGATCCATTGTGAACAAAATCACCCATCACAACAGATCCACTGTGAACGAATCACCCATCACAAGTGATCCATTGTGAACAAAGTCAGCCGTCACAACAGATCCACTGCGAACGAATCACCCATCACAATGGATCCGCTGTGAACAAAATCACCCAGGATTATGAATGAGCTGTTTTGTTGATCCTGACAGCTCACTCGTCACACAGTGTTTAAGCGGAGATTGGTGACAGAGAATTTGGGGTCAAATCCCCACTGGTGTCTGCAGACCCCTGGGATGTCACACCTCGCTTTCTTGGACCTGTTAGAATAATAATAATAATAATAATAATAATAAAATAATAATAATAATAATAATAATAATAGTAATAATAATAAAATAATAATAATAATTAAAACAAAATAATCAAAACTTAAAAGTTAAATTGAAAGAAATTTTCTAGTTTTTATTTGTTTGTAGGGCTTTTTTAGTTTTTTTTAAAATGTTGCTTTTTTTTTAATATTATTTTTTTAAAAACTTAATTCTACAATAAAATTTCATCCAAAGTTATAACTAAAACTGCTACCCATACCGAAACAAAAGATTAATTTGGTAATTTTTCAAAAAGTTTTTTTTAAAGAAAATTAAATTAATTAATTCAGATGTAAAAATAATTAAATCAATTTCAGAAACTCTATGAAAGAAATTTAGAAATTTAAACTATATATACTATACACACATATAGTTTAAAAATATATCGCTGCTGTTATTGACAATTATCTGAATTCCTGGTAATGAAGGGAAGGGGAAAAAACAACAAACAACAAACAAACAAACCTGTGTGGGTATGAATAAACCACAAGGCAGCTGTCAGCAAAATGCCAATTGTGAAAGCTGCGAATGCAATTCCGACAACAGTCGCGGAATCGAGACCCTCGATGATGACGCTCTGCTGGGGTGGCGTGCTGGTGTCGTCTTCAGACCTGGCAGATTTGTCTGACGTGTAGCTGCCTCCGTTTGATGTATCTCCTAATAATAACAATAACAATAACAATAACATAACAAAAACAATAACAATAATAAAAGTAATAGTAATAGTAATAGTAATAATAATAATAATAATAATAATAGTAATAGTAATAATAATAGTAATAATAATAATAATAATAAGAAATAGTAATAAAAATGAAAATAATAAACAATAATAATGATAACAATAATGATGATAACAACCAGAACAATATATAATAATAATAATAAAAATACTAAAGATAATGATGATGCCACAACTTCTCTACCACTACTACTACTACTACTACTACTAATAATAATAATAATAATAATAATAATTGTCATAATGATAATCATAATAATAATGATAACAACAAAAAAAACAACAACAACAACAATAATAATAATAATAATAAACATTTTTAGCAAATCATATTTACAAAACAAACAAAAATTTATCATAAATAAGTAAATAAAGTCAAATTTATTCTTAACTGAAAAAAGAAAAAGAAATATTTATTATCGTATTTGTGGAGATACTGTCAGAAAGAAAAAAAAAATTATGTTTTGTTTATTTTTTACATTTAATTTATAATTATTGTTTTTTTTTTTTTTTTTTTTTTTTTTTTTTTTTGTGTTTGAAAAGAGAAAAAATGTTACATTAAAGAGAGAAATGTACAAAAAGAACATCTTTTTTACAAATATTTTTTTTTAAATATCAATCAAAAGAGTATGGTTGACTGATTATGCAAGATTTTAAAATAAACTTGCAACTTATTTTCAAAAAAAAAGAAGAATAAACAACAGTAATATGTAAAATAAAAAATAAAAATTTAGACTTTACAGTCTTACTAATGAAAAATTAACCAGAGAAGATATTTATTTTATTTAATCACTATCAAAAAATCCAACTATCAGACAAGAGGAGAAAAAGAAAAATTATTTTAAAATTTTGGAATAAGAAATTTCAGACTCTTACGTCCTGGAATTGCTATATTTAATTCCTTGTCAGTAATTTCCCATGGTCCAATCGTCACTATGTTGTTGAAATGTCCTGATCTCAAGGCTTGGATAGAAAGCGGGAGTTGAACCCCAGACATGGAGGATTTCTGGCAGATCTTCTTCTCGGAGTGTCTGCACTGTGGGATGGAGTGGTGACCATGTGCAGTGAGGTGACGGCAGGGAGACAACTCACAGTGCAGATAGTTGTATCGTCCAGACGTGAAGAAATCGTGCACTGTGAAACTGAAGGTACTGTGTTTCGTACCCGTAGACCGAGTTGGTGTCTCCCATAAAAGGCTGCCTTCTACAGCACAGCTGTTTGACAAAGCAAAAGTTGTTAAAGAGGATGGAAAATGACTTAAGTGAATCATTTCAATGATGAATAAATATCTGTCACAGATGCAAAATTCCTAAACTAAATCTTAAAACAGCTTCTGTGTCAAGACTTAAACATAAAATCTTTGTAAACAGATTAGTCTATTAGCAAGAGTAGATATTAGAATTCCATTTGCAATAACTAAACAAGAGTTCTATGTAAATATTAGGATTTTTTTTACAAAGGCAAAGCATGTAATATATTAGCATGTCAACTCAGTCTGCACTGCATTATGCACAGATGTTCACATATTGTCAAGCTTATAAAGTAATAATTCATCATTAAAAACTAAGCCTAAACATTTCTGAAAGCAACAGCCTGTTTGTGATTTAAAATTATTGGCTCAAATATAAATAAATTAAAAATAATAATAATAACTTGATCTAAAAACTTATTAACTACCTGTCTTGTATCAATATTATGCTTTTGGCCATCTTGTCTGACTGCTTTTCTTGAGAAACCCAGCAGTTTTTTATTTGTACAGCAATATTTGTGTCTGGAAAATAAGTAAAAAAACACATGTTTAGCTAGCAAAACAAAAACATTAGCAACAATCAATTCATTAATTCCCTATGGCATTTTTTTAAATGTGATTTCATTTCATAAGACAAGTATATATATTCTGAAAGGTGAACAAAACTGCACATGTATTTAGATGATGTCACTGAATTCAACTTTTTGGAAAAAAAAATCCACAACTTTTTTGTTCTAATACTATTTAACCAAAACAGCCAGTAGCGAAACTAAATAATGGGTTCAAATTTTTTTCTCAATCTTTATATATGAATTATATACAAGGAAAGGTATAGCCACAAAGTTAATACCAAACAATCAGAAATAGGATTCTGGATTCTTCCCAATTCAGAATAAAATGTAAAAAGTCACAATATTTAAAAACAAACAAACAGAAGTAGAATATTTTAATCTTCCAAGTTGTCAAAAAACCAACAACAACAACAAAACAGTAATCAAATGTTTGAAAACAAACAGAAAAAGAATTTTAAATCTTCTAAAATATATATATGTATATTTTTAGATAAACAGTCATCAAAAGTTTGAAAACAAACAGAAACAGAATAATATAATCTCCCCATATAAAAAAGAAGAATATAAACAATCATCAAATGTTTAAAAACAAATAGAATTTTATAATCTTCCCAATTCACTCAAAAATGTTTTTTAAAAATTTTAAAAATTTAAAAAATATATGTAAATATAAGAGTCAACAAATACTTAAAAACAAATAAGAACAGAATATCATAATCTTCCAAATCATAAAAAAACAATATATATAATAGGTGTGAAACAAAGAGAATGTAAGCTAACCAGTGACTGTGGCTGCCTGTATGTAGATCCTGGTGTTCTCTGTCAACATGACAGGAAACTGGATGCTTTGTTTCATTGTCACGTCCCGAAACATCTCCAGAATGTATCGGTCTGCACCGGCTTTTACTTTGTCTGTTGAATTCTGTGTTAACATTAACATTAGTGTTTAGATCAACAAAATCTTCAGTGTCAGAATTAAATAACAGACTTGGTATATATAATAATAAATGTGTTACACTACTGAACGATATAATTAATAACAGTGTCAGTATCTAATGACAATGTAAGAAATTATTAATTAATGTAAATATTGAGAAAATTAATAATAATAGTGATAAAATTAATTCATTTATGAATGTTGTGAAAAAGTTGCTTTGACTAATAAAAATATTGAGAGAAAAAATAACTTTAACTAATGAAAATACTGAGAGAAAAAATTACTTTAATTAATGTAAATTTTAAGAAAAACAATTACTGTAACTAATGAAAATATTTAGAAAAACAATGACTTTAACCAATGAAAATATTGATTAAAAAAATTGCTTCAACTAAATCAAATATTGAGAAAAAAACTGCTTTAATTAATAAAAATATTAAGAAATATTGAGAAAAAAACTGCTTTAATTAATAAAAATATTGAGAAATATTGAGAAAAAAATTACTTTAACTAATAAAAATATTGAGGTAATATGACTTTAATGAAAATACTGATAAAATTACATTAATTAATGTAAATATTGAGTAAAAAATTAATTAATGTAAATATTAAGAAAAAAAATTACTTTTACTAATGTCAATATCGAGAAAATTTACTCTAATTAATGTAATTACTGAGAATAAAAATAATTTCAATTAATATTACCTCAATGTCGACACTTGTGATGTCTTTCATGGGCACTTTACACTGGACGTCTATCTGAACACTCTGGTCAAAGTCTTCATCGTCAAAGTAGGTTCCATCGCTCGGATCATGTGATCCAGATCCAGACATCTCTGGAACATCAACGAATGCACTGCCGAGTTCATCCATCAAAGTGTCTGCCACATCTGGAGCTCGGATCACAATCTGTGTCAGAAAAGCAAAAAATTAAGAATCATTAAAAAAAATAATTATAATCATTTTATTTCATTTTTTTTTTTTTAGTCTGCATTAATAATAAGTTTTAATCTTTAATCACACCAAATAAAATGAGATAATAAAATTATTATTTCTAACATTAAGTTTTCAGACAATCCACTAAAGTTGTTTTTATTTTATTTATCAATATTATTATTATTATTATTTTTTTTTTGATAATTACTAGGCTATAAATAATTTATGAGGTCTATCATTTCAGTTCTCAAAGAAAAATGTTTTCTCTCTGATATTAGATGAAAAAAAATATTTAATTATGTTTTTTAATTGACAAACAAAATAAACAGATTAATATTGTCCTGAAATTATTAGACGCAAGAAGCAACTACTTTCTTATGATTATTATCTTTACTATAATTATTAACAGCAGTAGCAGTAACAGTGGTAGTAACAGTAGCATTGTTGTAATATTAATCATAAAAGTAGCAGAAGTATAATAATAGTAGCAGTAGTCACAATCCTGGAATTTATGCACTAAAAATTTTCTGTCTTCATTAATGACACTTTTTTCTTCATTATTTACTATATATATCTCACATCAGTTTTTCAAAATATTTATGGTATTGTGTGTTATTAAATTCATATTTTCTCACAAAAGAAGAATAAGAAAGAAATAAATTTACAGCATTGGAATACACATGGTCATCATCCACTTGCAAAAACTTTGTTCGACATTCAGTGAGGGCGGTTCTCAGAATAACATGGGAGGAATTTGCTGTTGTCATACAAGAAGGATCCAACAGAGTTATCTGCTCCTTAACAAGACCCAATTGCTGTAAAGGAAAACAAAAATAATAATAATAATAATAATAACAACAAAAAATCAATAAAATAAATAATAATACAAAAAAATGAATAAACTAAATGAAACAAAAGTATAACTACAAATGTCATCAGTAATAACAAATCTTGTTTTTCCTAGTAAGTATTTTTTTAGATCAAAATTTATTATTTGGTGAAAATGGCATTTACATTTGCATTTCTCTACAGGTTTTGTATAATATGTGTGTGCATATACAAGTATGCATTCATGCATGCATACATAGATACATACACACACACACACATACATAAATACATTATTATACATTACATGTTATATGCAAACACATCTATATATATATATAACATACATATATACATAACACTTATACATACATACACACACACACACACACACACACACACACAAAGAAATAGTTTTTCACATTTGTCTAAATACATGTAAATTAATTCATTCTCAGATAAAAGAAAACATTTAAACCTGCAAGAGGTATTTAGGAATGGAGATTTCCATCCTGCCATTAAAACAGTGAGTGTGAATGATCTCCTTGATGTGGTCTTTCATCTCCTTCGGTTTCTCAGGAACTGCAGAGTTACCTCCCCTAGATCCCACTGACATGAAAGGTGGAGATGGTCCCATTCTCTTTTCTGTAAGTTAAAATTCACCAAATGAAATGCAATAACAAATAGAGTAATTCTACAGTATAATTTTTATTTTACACACACACACACACACACACACAAACACAGATATATTACATATGTGAGTAAAATAAAAATTATTCTGTAAAATAAATGAAAAAATTATATAGATAAATAAAACACTACTTTTAATTTTATTACCAACGGGTAAATATCTTAAGGTTTATGAAATTACTACTTACACAGAATTTCTGAAACCCAACTAATATTTAATTGATAAACTAAATAAATAAACTAACAGAAAATGTATTTGACCAAACACAAAGAACAGAAACTTTTGAAAAACTTTAAAGACATACTCAACAAATTTTTAATATATAATTATTATTATTTAAATGCTTTAAGAAACAGAAACAGAAACATTAAAGAAAAATTAAAAAAAATAATATTATTGCTATTGTTACAGATTACAATGCTTTATTATAATATTATTATCCAGATTACAATAATATTGCTGTTGTTATCAGTTCAGATTACTGTTGTTATCCAGATTACAATATTATTGCTGTTGTTATCCAGATTACAATATCATTTATCATTGCTGTTGTTATTCAGATTAGGATTGCTGTTATTCAGATTACAATATTATTGCTGTTGTTATTCAGATTACAATATCATTGCTGTTGTTATTCAGACTACACAGATGTAAAAGTCTCTCACCGTTGGTGGATAACAGCAGTTTGATCCTGTTTGCTGTGGGAACCCTGGTGTACGATTCAACAGGAGCGATGTAGTACTCCGCCCAGTTAATCAGCTCAGACCCAGTTGCCTCCATCACTTCACGCCGCAGAGCCACAGTGTGCATGCGAATCCCCTTCAAGTCAACTTCAGCATCCGTCTGCAAGTAAATGCACAGAGTTGTTAAAGTCAATGAACATGTCCTTGATTAAAGACAATAAATCAGATTTTAGTTATGTGAAGAAAAAAGATTATTTTTTTATATGTATGTGAGAAAAAAAAATTAGGTTTTAATTATATGAAGAAAAAAAAAGAGACAAATATATATTGAGTTGATAACAGGTAAATATGTACTGACCTAAAGGGATGAAAATACTAATTAGTATGTGCGGGAAAAAAGATAGTATTAAATTAGAGAGAGACATGTGCAGTAAATTAAAGGGAGATAAATATATACTGAATTAAATACCGAAAAATGTGTACTTAACTAATGGGAAGTAAATCTGTACTCTGTTAAAGGGAGATAAATGTGTTCTGAATCAAAGAGAGGTAATTTCTGCTTCTTCTTCTTTTTTTCTTTTTTTTTCAATTATGGAAGACAAATGTTTCCAGTAAAAGAGATAAATTTCATAAACTTCACTAAGCAAAGTTAAACATTCACAAGATGTCAAAGGGTTGTTTTTATATCTATCTTTTCTTAACTGCTTTTAGATATTAGAATCTTTTAATCTACCAAAACGTCTTAACATCTCAAAATAAAATGTATATAAAAATTTGCACAAATAGATTTTGGGACACTTACAACAATGTCGATCCATCCTTGGACTTTTCGACTCCGCACATGCCACCTGAGACCTGACGGAGACTTTATTATCAGGTAGAAATCTTTTCTATTGGCTCATCATTGGCAGACGTCACTTCCAGTTCCACGACAGAGTTCTTTTCATACACAGAATCAGACGGCTCTTTCAGCATTTCAATAATGTAGACTGGTCTAGAAAACAACACAATAAATAAAAATAAAAACAAATGATTCTTTGTTGTCTTGAGAAGGGTAAACTTAAGGTGAAATAAAAAAAAAAATGTTTCTTTGGTTGTCTAGAAACAAAACAAGATTATAAAACAAATTTTCAATTTTAATACAAAGACAGTTTTCTCTCTACCAAGTGACAGACACAGTTATTCTTTTTGAAAACAAAAATATTAAAACTTAATAAAAATGGTTGTGTAAGGTATGTCACACTTACTTGGCAAAGAAGTTTTTCCTGCCTGATGTTACACAGCCAGAGATGGGCTGCTGCTGCATCTGTGATGTCATTGCAAAAGGACTCTCCATTAAATCTGTGACATTGCATTCGCGACTGGCATAGGGGTCTGTGTGAAGTAGGGGAAGAAATACATAACACATTTGTTTCTACAAGAATATAACTGCACAAAGCAGATAACTGTAACACAAATAATTACACAGGAAACCTGCTATCTCTACAGATACACTTTTTAAAAACTTAAAAGCAGAGAATCTGTCAGACAGACAGAAATGCACAGACAGAAATGATCTTTGAAAAGCTAGTTCTAGAGTATTGACTTGATAGTGAAAGGAGAACTAAAAAGAGTTGATATCTGATCACTAATCTTGACACTGCTCAACCATTCACTTGTATAAAGTAACTGATTTCAAATAACTCATAACAATCATTGTCATTGCTTTGAATCTAAATTATATTGCTTACTGTATTTTTACAGGAACGAAATGAAATAATAAGAAAAACAAGAAAACAAATTTAAGTTTTTCACTTGTAATGCATAAATTCTGAACTACAACAGAAGCATAATACATTAAAATGTCTGACGAAAATTTGATATGATAAACCTTACATTATTATACCATTACAGCTCAGTCTATTATAAAAGATGACTTTAGCTACTGATACTGAAGACTCTCAACAGGTTATGTAATACAGATCCATAAATTCCAGTTTGCATATAAAGTTTGATAAATCATTTTCCTACCTGTACCAACTTGAAAAACAATGCTGGTTCCTTTCACCTCACTGTAAGATGTCAGAGCTTTGAATTTCTTCCGCACCCATTTCGCAAACTGCTCAACGTTGTGGCTGTCTGGAATTGCCACTGTCCGTCCCTTAAACTGTTTCCGCATTCGACTTTTCTTAAAGCGAATTGTCGAGTGTTTGGGTATCTGTGAAAAAAACAAAATGAAAACGTAAGTTATAATTCTTAATATAAACACACAGAAGGAAAAACAAAAATATAACTCTGCTCACATACATATTCATTTATATACTTTTTTTTTTTTAAACAATTTTTATTGTGCAATTAATTTATGGCAATGAATATTATGTTAAAATATATGTTACACATAAGAAAAAAAATGACATATATTCTGAATACCTAATTAATATTGAAGATAATCTTTCATCTGTTAGAAAATAAGTCAGAAGAAATATTACACTGGAATCCCCATTCCCTTTAAGCTTTGGTTTGGAGCTGATACAAAGATTTGAACCATTTATCTATTAGACTCATGACTGACTGCATAACTACTGTACTATTAAGACACTGAATTATTATCAACATTTTAGAAGGATGAGGAAGCTGAAGAGATAAACTTCTAAGATTGACGAGGCAAAAACTAATTACTTTTTAAAAAAACACAAAAAAACATCTGGCATATTTATCACTGAAGGGAAATAGAAAAGTTATCCATACTGAAAACCAACACTTGTTTCTCCACCCACTTTTAATGTTGTATATACTAATTGTATTTTATACAGACATGTATACAAAGTTTCTAAGTTATTTAATGTGATTGTGTACATACAGCTGTATATACTGATATATATATTTATATGTGTATGAATTTATTTATGAGTGGGTGCATATATTTGTGTTTGTCAGTGTATTTGTGTGTATTTGCATATGCAAGTTCATATCTGTGTGTGTGTGTGTCTGTGTGTAAGTGTGTGTTTGTATGTCTGCATATAACACCCATAAATATGGTTTAGAATAATGATAAAAAAACAACAAATAGGAAACAAATGCAGCTGCACATCAATAACTACTGGCAATTTAATATTTTACATTTTAAAAACTGGTAAAATAATAATAATAGTATAACAACAATACTAAGAAGAAAAAGAAGAAGAAGAAGTAGAAGAAGATCTTTCTGCATCCAACTCTGGCTACAATTTCATTAACACACATGAGACATTGACCTCATAGAATCAAACAAGATAAATCTCGTACAATCAGCACAAAAAAAAAAAAAAAAAAAATGAATCACATCAGATCCTCTAATGAGGTTTGAACCCCTGACCCCTCAAACCCAACCAGCAGCACCACAGAAGTGAACTCTGCTCTGCATGTGAGAAAGCCCAGAGTACGCAGTGTTAAATACATGACAGTGGTGTGATGGAATTATCAGCAAACTTCAAACAGTTGCCAGTGCAGGCCCTACAAGTCCAATCTGTTTACGCAATTAGTCACGTAAACACATCACAGCGCTGATCAAAACAAGGTGAACCCCAGCTCCTGCTCTGGCCTCCTGTGTTTGCAGAACATTATGCAACACAAAACACATGGTGCGTGTATCTGCTTTCGGAGGTGGGCTTGCTGAGTAAGGTTGTGGCATTTAGAATCAGAACGGTAGGCCAAAATACTGCTGATTAGTTCAATACCTGCTGACGTTCCACGACCTCACCTGTCAACATCCCTCCCCTTCCAGTCAGTGAAACATAATAACAACAGTAATAAATAAAAAATATAGTCATGGTATTTCTTCTGTACAGGTAGAAATTTCACTCTCTACATTACTGTTTCTTGCCCAGTGCTTCCCTGTTTTGATTACTTCTGTCCATTACATTTCCCCCATTTACCTTTATACAACTCAAGGTTATTTATTTTTGTCCTTTTCTTGGCAGTTTCCTCGATCCTCCTCTAGAACTAGTCATTTCAATACTTATAACTTTTTATAATTATCAAAATACATGTCAAAATTATTCCTTTTCCTTCATCTTGTAAATTTCTCTTATTAGTTGTTCATTTCTTTCCTGAAATTGGCTGTTAGGATTTCCCCAAACTTAATCAATTATCATCATAATAATTCAAGACATTTCATTTTCCCTTTTGTCTGTTTCTTATCCATAACTTACAATTAAAAACACTTAATTTTTTCTGAACTTTTTATTTTCATTTATTGTGACCATTTTACCAAAATACATATTATCTTATACAACATGAATTACTTACTTAAACACAAACACCCATACAGAGAAACACATGTACGGGCTTAACACACACACACACACAGATACACCCAGAGACAGATACATGGACAAACACACACACACACACACACATTAGTTTTCTAATGATGAGTCTCTTGTGAAAACAAAAGCAAGAGGAAAGAAAAGAAGAAGAAATGCACGAGTTCTACACTCAAAGGACCTGAAGAGGCTGTTGAATACATAGAAGAAACCATTAAAATGTTTCCCTCACAAGATCCAAAGGTTATCACAGATCTGAAAAATTCTTCTGCTTGTTATTGACAAATTTGTAAAGAAAAGAAAAAGAATAAACAACTCTTGACATGTTCCTGAAGAAAAAAAACAAACCCATCTGTTGAAAATCAAAGTGACTAAAAATTAGCTGTAAATGTGGCAGTTTTTGTAAAGAAGTGTTTTTGTTTTTTTCCTAAGTTTTTTTTTTTGTTTGAAAGAGTGTATATCTTTGATTTAATGTCAGTTGTTATAAGTTTGAGTTTCCTTTATTTATTTGTTAACAATTCATGATAAAAATGTTTTGGCTGAAACCAAAGTCATCAGTTTTGTGATGTTTTTAAAGAAAAAAAAAAAAAAAAAGTTTTTTCTTAATGGGTGATAATTTGGAATGAATCGTTTTGTAACATGGAGAAGTGCTAGTACTATTTTTCCAACAAACTTTCCACAGTTATTATTATTATATTTTAACATTTGTAAAATGCCCATAAGTATACTTCACAACTCTTCTTTCTATTTTCATCATAATATTTTATTACTTCTATTTTGCTAATAAATATCCCACAATTATTAAAAACACATTAATTATTATTTATTATTATGTTTTAATACTTTGAGAAACCCCTTAAATATCCCTCACAAATCTTTTTTTATTATAATCATAATGTTTTAATTCTTCTAATTTCCAGGTAAATATTCCCCCAACATTATAAGCCATCTTTTTTATTATTATTTTATTTTAATATTTGTAAATTCCCCATAAGTATCCCTTACAACTCTTCTTTCTATCATCCTAATATTTTAATACTTCTATTTTCCTAATAAATATCCCGCAATTATTAAAAGCCATCTTTTTACTATTATGTTTTAATACTTTTAAATTCACTATGAATGACTTCATCACCTTCTTTTTATTATTTTATTTTATATTTTAATTCTTCTGTTCTCTTGATAAATGTCCCACAAATATTAAAAGCTTTCTAATTATTATTTTATCTGTGTATTTTAATACTTGTAAATTTCCCATAAACGTCCTTCACAATCCTTCTTTTTATTATCATCGTAATAATTCAAAACTTCTATTTTTCTAATAATTATAAGCTTTATTTCCACTATTTATCATTATCTTTCAAACTCCTTATATCTGTCCTTCACAATCCTGGTTTTTGTTATTTATTTTTACGTTTTATTACTTCTATTTTCCCAATAAATATCTCACATGTATTACAAGCCTTCTTTTTATTATTTATTATTATATTTAAATACATCTACATTAACACTATCTATATAAATATATATCCTTCACCCCTGACATATGTTTTTTCCCTGCCCTGCAAAAAAAAAAAAAAAAAAAGAAAAAGAAAATGGAGCAGTGAAGGATTTACAACAAGAAACAGGTGTCTGATAAATAGGTACAGAACTGTTTGCCATATGCAACCCACATGTTACATTTCAATCTCTAACCTTTGTACACAGTTAACATCATTAATTTCATTCCAGTAATAATCAAAATTCTTTCATTAGTAGTATTATTATGAAGACATCATGATGATGATGATGATTATTATTACCATTATTATTACTACTACTGCTACTATTATTATTATTATTATTATTATTATTATTATTTTTCACTTACAGAATAACTATCTTTTTTTTTTTAGCTTTTTTTTTGTTGTATTTTTTACTAGTTTATTCAGTAACTGCCTTGTTTTTTCAAATAACAAAGCTGTCAATTAAATTACAACCAAATGTTTGTCACAGAAAACACCTTCATTATAATATAGATTAGAAAATGGACGACTGTAACACTTGAAAGGCAGCATCAAAGGCTCCCACTGCTTTCATTTCCATGCATATTCCTGTGTTTTTTCCCCCATTAAAAACTTTAATGTCTTAAAATGAAAACAAATGATGTGGTCTGTACAAGCCTTTCTTGAATGGAGGTAATAAAAGTTTAACATATGCTAAATGGATCAGGCATTTCTGTTTGTAAAAAATATACGAAACTGTTAAAGGAACATGTTAAGTAACAGGCAAGCGAAGTGGTAATTTTTTGTTTGACTCAGTTCTTATTAAAATGATTTTATGTATTCCTGTTTTAATTTATATTTTTTTTTTTTTTTTTTTTTTATATTAAGGTGATTTTTACATATTGTTGTTTAATTTAGTTTTTATGTACTTTACATACATATTTCTTTTTGTTATTTAGATTTTATTAAAGTAATTTTTCATGCTTTGGTTTTTATTTATTTTTTATTAAATTTTACATATTTTTGAGGGTTTTTTTTTTTATTATTTTAATAATTTTATGTAATTTTACATAATTTTGTTTGCTTTATTTTTTTTATAGTTATACTTTTTTCTTTTTTTTTAACTTTTAATTAATATTAATTTTACATTTTTTGAGGTTGTATTTTTTATATGTTATTATTATTTTTTTTTACAATATTTGTTTATTTATTTATTATTATTATTATCGTTATTATTATTAGTTTCAAATAATTTTACATATTTTAAGTTGTTTTTAAAATAATTTCAAAAATAAAAATTTAAACTTCAAGTAATTTTATATATTTCTGTTTTATATAATTTGTTTTATTAATTTTATATACTGTATTTGGATTTTTAAAACAAATTTTATTAAAGGTGTTTTTCTTACTTTATTTACTTTAATTATTAACTTTGTACATTTTTGTTTTACTTACTTTTCATTACTTTTATAAATTCTGTGTTACTTCATTCTTATTAATTTTACTTTTATTTGTGATTTACTTTTTTAATGATTTTTAATTAAAGTAAAATTTATACATTTTTTATTTAATTAATTTTAAATATAAAACAATTTGAAATATGAACTAACAGCACAGAACATCTTTTAGGCAGACAGAAATTCTTCTTATTATTATTATTATTATTTTCATTTTATTATTTTTATTATTATTATTATTATTATTATTATTATTATTATTATTATTATTATTATTATTATTATTTAAATTCTAAAATAATTCTTTTTAAATTTATTAAACAGCTGTAATGACACAGTAGTCAAACATCTGTTTTCAACTCACAGTATCAATCTCACATATAACGTGGGGTATTCCTTTAACTTGTATACAAACTCTATTAATGTTGCCTTTGTTATGACAGCTGGAGTGATAGCTATAATTTATAAAGTTATAACAGTGATATGGCACAGGCTACCCAGAAAATATACACAGTCTTAAAAACCACTGGAGATAATAAATAATTCATTGATTCAAACTGTTTCACACACATGTACTGCTGTTGAAAACAAGTTAATATTTAATGTCACATTTATTTCTGATTTATGTGATTCTGTTTATAGATTGGGAGATTTAAATATAATGGTGCACTGTTGTTAGAAAAAAAAATATATATATATACGTGTGTGTGTGTGTGTGTGTGTGTGTGTGTTTGGGTGTGTGTTTGGAGTGGTGTTTATGTGTATGTGTTAATGTATTGCGTGTGTGTGTGTGTGTGTGTTATAATGTATTGCATGCATGTTTGTGTATATCTGTGCATATGTATGTGCATGTGCATGTATGTGTGAATGTCTGTATGTGATGGTGTGCAACTGTGTGCAAGTGAGCATGTGTAAATGTGTATACAAGTGTGTTTTAATATGCAAATGTATGTCAGTGAACAAAAAAACAAAACTGAATAATTAAACTGAGGTACCGTAACAGAGAAACAAAACTTGTAAGAGGATAAATGAACAGACGAAGTACAGAGGAGTCGGGTTGGGTCAGCATGCAGACATTTTATGAATACACACACACTGACGATTAACAAGTTCTCAACCGATATTTAAACAAATCATAATTAAAATCTACAACATACCTAAACCATCTCATGTTCAACTGAACTAGAAATTAATTACCTTTTTCTCCCCCCCACCCAAAAAAAAAAAAAAAAAAAAAAAAAAAAAAAAAAAAACCCACCAAAATAGTCTTAAGAACGTTTTGGAGTTTATCTCCGTTTGATGTGTTTCAAATAGAAACTGCAGATCAGAGGCTAGACCTCCCACTGACAGGCTGCTTGTAGCAACATGACAATCTGTACATCATGTTTTAAAAGGACACAGCATTTGGCTGGAAATAATTACAGTCGTGTTTCAAACCAAGCAGAGCAGAATATGGAATGTGTTAAAAGAGTAAGCCTGTTGCAGCTTACCCTCCACAGAAAATACGTCTGTGTTCAAAACAAAACAGGCAGCAACAGCGGCGGATATGTTTGACTGCCAGTGATATATGTACCTGTTATACCACACATGCATGTGCATATATAATGTATGCACATGTAACACATACATTTGTACATATGTACATATGTACGTATGTTCATACAAACATATATTTATACATGTTCACATACAGACCTTTTTTACATACATACATACATATGTACATTCATATATACATGCACTCCTATTTACAATCGTACATATATATAATATATACATATATAAATAAATGCATATATACATACAAATATACATACATACATACATACATACATACATACATATATACATACATACATACAAATATACATACATAATACATACATATATGCACACCTATCTATATACATACATACTTAAGAACACACACACATCCGTATCCACACCCATATCCACAAAACACATACAAAACACATACATATGTAAACAAACATACAAATGACTTTGGACTCACCCATTCATACACTCACAAGAAACCCAGCAATGGATCTTTTATTCATTCAACTTAATGAGGACAGTTTATGTTACTTAGTCTTTGATAAACTTGATTGGAACGGGAACTGACTCACTGGGTTCGTCGAGGACAGCTGATCTTTCAACCCACAGCACTTGAGCAGTGAGTTGCAGAGCACTCGAGAGTTTTATGACTAAGTTCTACAATTACAAGTTTAGCTAACACTGGAACCATTCTGATAGAGTGAATTTATTACTCACATGGCCACCCAGGTTACATCAACTTAAAGAATCTGGTATGGGGGTTAAATTTTTATTATTATTATTTTTATTATTATTATTATTATTATTGTTATTATTTTATTTATATTTTATTTATTTTATTTTTATTTTCAATCTTTTTAATTTTAAAATTTTTTTATTGTTTATTTATTTTTTATACATTTTTTTTTTAATGTTTATTTTATGACTGCATTTAAGAAAATCACTTGAACAGTCAATTTGTCAGTTATTGCCAATGATTACATCAGGCTGGTACGTTTTACCTTTCAGTTTCATGAAAATTTGATACAACACAACAGTTTTAACTCAGTTTGTTGTGACTATTCTGTGGCAGACAAGAAACTAAAAATCATGACCACTACACCCTATCACAAAAAATCACACTCAAAATTAAAGGACTAATTGGTAAAGAGAAAAGCAAGGGAAAATTAATCTTTCTTGCTAACATATGAAGTGGTCAGAAAAGAAGAAGTAAAATGTGTGTGTGTGTGTGCATGGACTATCATAACAATGGATTAGTACAACTGTCATAAATCAAATAATCAAATATCAAAAAGCTTAAAGAATTTTGTATTGTTGTTACTAGTTATATTATCCTTACTGACATTTACTGCAATAAACATTCTAGATAATGGATAATTGAACAGTACTAGAAAATAACTTACTGACAAACATATATACACACATATGTATGTTTATGCATGAAATATGAAATTATTCAAATTAAGAAACACAAAATATTACTATAACTGCTTTGATAAGGATGTAGGATAAGGGATAAATTACCTAAACTAAAAAAATTAAAAACTCAGAAAATAACAGTAATAATTGAAAAATCTCTATCATCAATATTAACACAAAATCAGAACCTCAGACAATTAACAACTAACTGATCCTTGAATATAATATATTCAACAAAAAAAGCTAAAAAATAGAAAAGAACAAAAAATTATACCATCCACTTAAGAAACAGAGATACGTCTGCTTCAAAAAAAGATTCAGGACAAGGAGTAATTAATTAACTTACGCTAGAAGATGTAAGTATCAAACAAAAAAAAAAAAATAATGAGTTAACATCTCTACTCATTCAACAAAGACACAGTATGATTGGCACTGTTATTAGGAAAACAAGGTAAAGGCAGCACTACCAGTCATGGAAGAAGAAGAAGAAGAAGAAGAAGAAGAAGAAGAAGAAGACAAGGAGACCAAGGAAGAGACAAATAACAGTCCTGTATTGTTGCAGGTCACATTTTTTTTTTTTTTTAAGTTGTTGTGATTGCTTGGCAGTATTGGATTACAAAAGGTGTTGCTCTTTCTCTCCAGCTAATCCCTACATACTTAAGAACCCTCACTTTGAGATAACCTGCAGTTCAGAGAGGACCATCATACTGGAGATAGCCAAGTGTGAACAGCTTGTGAGAAAGCCAAGAAAGGTTACGTGACCTTCTGTAGACCTCTGACTGTCTATATATAGATTAAATATAAAGACAGAAAAATATATTTACTTATATATATATATATATATATATATATACACACAAAGAGAGTTATGCTGATCAAAGAACACAGTTAATTTGATGGGAAGCAGGGGGAGGAGCCAGGATAAGGGGGAACACCGTATTTCAATTTGTTTAGCAGACCTACATGAGAGGTTGTTTTTTTTTTTTTTTTTTTTTTTTTTTTAATTGCTGGAACAGACCAAAGGAACTGGAGGAAATCGTCTGCTTCAGGGAAATAAAAAATACATCAAATCTCTCGGTAATGGCTGTTTTTGTAAAATCCCAACATGAAAAGTATGAGAGAAATAACTATTATGGAAGACTGTGACTGTCAGGAATGGGGAAAGTGTACTAGAAACCTGGCTTAAATAAATGTTCGCGGTTTAACCGTAACAGATTTATCAAAGTCTGCGGTACGTGCCGTGCTGTCTGTAAGAAGGTGCACATAAAATATCCCTTTCTGCTAACTGGGAAAAAAGTAGCCTATCGCATGTAAAGAAGCCCATTCTATCATGTTAAGTAATAAAAAAAAACATATATTTCATCAAATAATATATATCTTCCTATTCTGTACAAATTATATTTTTAAAAAAGAAGAAAAAAGAAGAAAAACCAAAAAAATGAAGAAAAGAGTGTATAAATTACATCTAAAAAAGAAAAGAGAGAGAGTGAAAAAAAAAATACCCATAATACTGTCATCTTATACAATTATATAAATTATTTAAAATGTTCAGAAAGTTAACACATATGTCAGGTTACCGTGTTTAATGTCTTAAACTAACTGGCTTCTGCTGTTTACACACTTTGTGTCACGATCTCTGAACTCAACACATCAGTTTAAACACTGTCACAGCTGCTTTTAAATCTTAATACTGGTATGTGATGTAAACTCTCTCTCTCTCTCTCTCTCTCTCTCTCTCTCTCTCTCTCTCTCTCTCTCTCTCTCTCTCTCTTTCCTCTCTCTTTCTCGCTTTCTCTCTCTCTCACTTTCTCTATCTAATTCACTTTCTATCTCTCTACCTCTCTCTGTCTCTCACTTTCTCTATTTCTCTATTGCTCTGTGTGTGTGTGTGTGTGTGTCTCTCTTCTCTCTCTTTCATGTTGTCTTTAAAAACAATTATATCATTGAAAAATAAATAAATAAATAAATAAATAATTTAAAACAATAAGTTTCCATAAGGAAATTAAAATTAAAAAAAAAACATAGCTCATGTTTCCTAATAGTATTGATTTTACAAGTTAAATAATGATTTATCTCATATTCTTAACACTGCAACATGCCAAATTATGGGAACTATAAAATTCATCCAGTATGCGAGAAAGATATTAAAATTATCCATACTGAATGAGATACTTATTATTTCCTGAACATACCAACAAAAATTCCTAATAATAAGAAAAAAAAAAGACCAGTAGTTTTAATATTATAAAGAATGTAAAGAATATCTAGTGTTACATTTTATTTTGTATTTTATGGGGTTTTTCACATTTAATCTGCCAAATTACATGACTGTAAAATTCCTCAAGCATTTGAGCATTGCTATTTAGATATGATTATTAATAAATAAATAAAAAATGGGTGAAAAAAATAAATATATATATATATATATATATATCTACTTACTAATATATGTATTTGTTTAACCATTTTTTAGTTATTTATTAATAAACATATCTAAATAGCATGCTCAGATGCTTGAGGAATTCTATATAAAACATGATACACATGTTTCTGAAACAAACTAAAGGATGTAATATTTAAATATATATATATATATATATGAAACAAATAATACATTTCCAGAGCAAAACAAAAATAAAAAATTTGTACACAGAAATAGTGTACAATTTATCTTAAATTTCTAATATTACTAGTTTTTCGTCTTATTCCTTGCCAAATTACATGTCTATAAAATACATCATGTGTTTAAGAATGATAGTATACCAAAAAAAAAAAGAATAAAATAAATAAATAAATAAATAAATAAATAAAAAAATAAAACTACTTTGATTATAAAACAGTACATTATTGATAAAATATGTGCTTCTTATTTTCTGTTTTATATATTTATATATCTTGAAATATAATAATAATAATAAAAAACACAAAAAATAAAATAAAATAAAGCTAAAATAGAGAAAAAAAAAAAAAAAAAAAAGAGAGAAGTTTCCCAAAAATTAAAACTCTCAGAACAAAATAATGCAAGAGAATCAAAAGTATTATGTGTCTTAGAAGATATGTTTGTAGTTTCAAACAGGTAACTTAAATTCAGACAAATTATTCAAATTCAGTTAGCATTCAATTAGGTTACCAAAAAATTAAAAATTAAAAAAGTATGTGTGTTTGTGTGTGTTTAGGATTTAAAAAAAAATATATATATATTTTTTAATATAAAAACAAAGTCCAAGCACAACACTAAAAGAAAATCAAGGTCATAATTTACTAAAGTAATAATAAATAATAAATAAATAATAAAATAAAAACTATTTCAGCTTAAATGATTCATCCAGGAATGCTTTAAGAAAAAATTGTTAGAAAATGTTTCAAATACAACAAGGAGTGTTAAAAAGAAAATTTAATACTTAAGTCAAAAAGAAAAAAGATTCTAAAAAAGAATATATATATAGTAATTAGATATTTTAAATGGCTTATAAAAAAAAAAATTATAAAAAAAGAAGAAAGAAAGATTAAACAGAGAAAGGAAAGAAATGAAAAAAAAAAGGTATGTAAACATTAAAACTGAAGTAATAATAATAAAAACTTAATAGGACATTTCTACTGAACAATCCATTTTTAAAATAATTATTAATAAAAACAGAAACAAAAGAAGCAAAATATTGAAAAAAAATTCTGCTTAAATTGAATTTTAAAAATAACACTTATATTAAATATACATCACAGAAAAGGTATTAAAAAATAAGTACAACATTTTTTTTTTTTTTAAATGTTTTAAAATAAATACAAATAAAATTAATACTCTTAATTCAAATGCCCTTTCTTTCATACAATTATTTTTTTTTTAAAGCTGAATTAATTCATTTATTTTAAATACATTTTATATATTTATTAAATAAAACACCAACTTGTTTTTTTTATAAAAATTTAAAATATATTTAATAATAAACAAATTATAAAAAAAAATCAAACTAAAAACTTTAAAACTTTTATTCTAAATATATTATAAAAAATATATTTAAAAATAAACAATTAAAAAAAAAATCAAATTCAAAACATTAAGATTCTTATTCTAAACATATTACAATTTTTTTTTTAATAATAAACAATTTAAAAAAAACTTTAAAATTAAAATTTAAAAACTTTAAAATTTAAATAAAATATTGAATAAATAATTCATCCCCAATCCACCCCACCCACACACACACACACACACACCCCAACCCAAAAAAAATGAAAGAACAAACGAAAAGAAAAGAAAAGAAACGAGGAAAAAATATGGAACTATAAATAGATAACCATTATTTTCTGCAGAAAGAACAGAAACGGCACAGAAAAAGGATAATAATAATTTGTGGTGTAGCTGGTACAACACTTGACTGACTGTACATCAATACCACCTCAACCATGTACAGAGAAGTGTTTAAAAAAAAAAAAAAAAAAAGTGTATATCTTCTCTAATGTTTACCTACAATGAAACCAGGTGAAGCATGAGGGTAAGTATTTTCACAAACACTGAACTGGTGAAAGATAGCGGAGTTTACTCCTAGGTAACTTACACAGATAATTAGTGTAGGTTACTACATATTTGTTTGTTGTCATGATGATGATGATGATGGTGTTAACAGTATAGTAGTAGTAGTAGTAGTAGTACAAGTAGTGGAAGCTGCAGTAGTACTAGTGAAAAGTAGTAGTAGTAGTGGTAGATACAGCAGCAGCAGTAGTAGCAGTGGTGGTGGTGGTGGTGGTGGTGGTAGTAGTTATGGTAGTAGTAGTAGTAGTGGTGGTTATAGTGTTTGTTGTTACTGTTGTAATTCTTAATTGCTAATGATTATATCTCGCTCTATGTATACTATAGTATTATATAATGCTATTAGTATAAAAGCAGTATAATATATTGAATTTTTTTTTTATATATTTATATATATTTTGTGTAACATTTTTAGTTCTTATTCTATTTCATCTTGTTATTTGTTTCCCCATAAGTAACACAAGTAAATAGAAAAAAAACTGCAACAAATAAATAAACCTAAAAGTTTTTTTAAAAACAACAAAAAAAAAAAAAAAAAAAAAAAAAGAAACTTGTATTTTATGAAACATCTTTTTCAGGAACTCCTACTAATATTACAAAGTAAATAGTTTGGCCTGAATCAAGTCTAGCACTGAATGTTTTTTTTTTTTTGTTGTTTTTTTCTCTCCCCCCACCCTCCATTCTCTTTGAGCAGAGAATGCATTTTCAGACTCATCTTCACATACCATTGGAACTCTTCAAAGCAATGAGGTAAATAAAGCTTCTCCCTTAAAGAATCATGCAGGTTATGGGGGCTAACTGCTTCAAAACACAACTTGGAAACACATTTTTATTTTTTTTTTTTTTTTTTTTTTTTTTTTTGAATTTAAAAATTAAAAACAAAACAAAACAAAAAAACAACAAAAACATGAAGAAGAAACAGCGAGCAAGCAGCAGTAATAACATTTAAAAAAAACATCACCCTAGCAATCCATCAAGTAGAGATTTCTTTATGTCGTTTTAAGTATTAAATTTTTTATTCCTTGTCATTTTTAGTAGCAAAAATATTATGCCTTGTCATTTTTAGTAATAAAGATAAATAGAAAGGTGGGTTTTTGTAAGCATTTCTTATTAAATATCAGTGTATCTTATTACAAACAAATAAATAAAATTTTAAAAATTCATCATTTCATTTATTAGGAATAAATAATAATAATAATAATAATAATAATAAATAAAAAATTAATAAGAATCCATGTGTAAAGAAAAAATAACAGTAAAGAAAAATAAAAAGAAAAATCAAAGAAAAAACAAAAACAGTAAAGAAATAGAAATATCACAGAAAAAAACCCAGTAAAGAAATAGAAAAATCACAGAAAAAACAACAGTAAAGAAATAGAAAAACATAGAAAGAAACAGAAAAAAAAACAACAACAAAAGAAATAGAAAAATCACAGAAAAAAAACAAAGTAAAAGAAAAATCAAAAAAATAAAGAAAAAAAAATCACAAAAAAAAACAGTAAAGAAATTAGAAAAATCACAGAAAAAACATTAAAAAAAAAAAAAAATAAAAAAAAAATCACAGAAAAACCCAGTAAAGAATTAGAAAAAACAGTAAAGAAATAGAAAAATCACAGAAAAAAAACAGTAAAAAATTGAAAGTTCACAGAAAAAAACAGTAAGAACTAGAAAAAAACAGAAAAAAAAAACAGTAAAGAAATTGAAAAATCACAGAAAAAAAACCCAGTAAAGAATTCAAAAAATCACAAAAAAAAACAGTAAAGTAAAAGAAATAGCAAAATCTAAAAACCTAAAACCACAAAAAACACTAAAGAAATAGAAAAAGCATAGAAAAAACAATAGTAAAAATAATTTAAAAATAAAATGAACAAAACAGTAAAAATTTTTTTAAATAGGTCAAGCAGTAAAAAAAAAAGAAAAATCAAATAAATTAACAAAAATAAAGAAATACAAAATTGATAGTAAACAAGCAACAATAAAGAAATAGAAAAATGAAAGAAAAAACAACAACAGCAAAGAAATAAAAAAAATCAAAGTTAAAAAACAATGTCAGTAAAGCAATAGAAGAATGCAAAAAAAAAAAAACAATAAAGAAAAAGAAAAAAGTGAAAAAAAAGAAAAGAAAAATCAAATAAAAACAACAGTAAAAAAAAAAAGAACAATAGTAAAGAAATACAAAAATTAAAAAAAAGAACAGTAAAAGAAAAATCAAAGAAAAACAACAATAAAAAAAAAAACAATAGTAAAGAAATAAAGTAAAAAAAAAAAAAAAAAAAAAAAAAAAAAAATAGAACAATAGTAAAGAAATACAAAAAAAAAAAAAAAGAACACTAGTAAAGAAAAATCAAAGGGACAAAAAAAAAAAAAAAAAAAGAAGAAATAGGTTACACCTAATTGAGACGGATGTGATCAGTGGTACAGAAGCCAGCACCTTAACCCTCGGTTAGCTGCCTGGCGTTGTGCATCACGTTGCCATCTGTCTCGCTACAGCTTCGCTCTCTCATCTCTGCTATTGCCACTGCTTTCCAACAACAACAAACATTCGCAGAGTTCACCAGCCCAGAGAGAATTTCCATCAAAATTCTATTCCACCAAAATCGAGAAAAAGTTTATACAACCCAAAGTCGACTGGTCTTGGGTGCATTCATGTTTTCACAATCAAGCTCGGCGTAATGAAGGTTTCGGTGCACTGCTGTGTTAATTACACTTTTGAGTAATTTTGGTGTACTTGGAGCAACCAGTAGGTTTTTGCTAGTGCAAGTTACGCGGTCTGGAAACTGTTAAAAGTATTTCTAGAAACAAACTCTACATCAAGTTTCTAACATGCAAATATATATCTTTTTATTCTTAGGACAGTTTTAAATTCTTATATGCATCTCTTTTGTCTTTCTTGTTGTTGTTGTTGTTTTTTCTTGGATAATTTGAATAAATAAAAACTCAAAATGTCCAAACAAAAATAAAAAATTTACTCCCCCTTGTTGTTTTATGTCTCAGTTTATGGATATTTAATGCTAATTCATTTTATACTACATATATATATATATATATATATATATATATAGCATTTTTAAGTAAAATTCAAATACATTAAAATATTTATATATTTGTGGATACATTTACTCAGTATGTTCAATTTTGTTCATCTTCCAGAATGTGTGTGTGTGTGTGTGTGTGTTTCAGTTACATGTATTCAAATGTCGCCTATTGACACACACAAACACACACACACACACACACACACACACACACACACAAACACACACACACACACATTTTGTGTAGTCACTGAGACCACTGCCTAAAAATCCACATAAACTATTGGACACTTCACTGTAAATATCTGAAGTAATGTGCAGCTTATAAATCAGTGTGTTACGTATGAACTGGTTATGTAAAATGTGTAAAAACTGTTACTGCAAATTGTACAGCTGTACTCTGCAAAACAGGGTCATTAAAAACCTGTAAGGCACAGTGCAAGTTTGATTTAATAAAATAACTGAGTGAGCAAATGAGAAAACGAGTAAGTTGTGAGCAGTGAATGAGATGGTAATGAGCAATTTAAAATCCCATAATTAAGTGAATCAACTGAGTGAATTAGTAAGCAAGTTACAGAGTGAGTAGTACGTTTGTATCTACAGAGATAAGTCATATTGATCTGCTTTCTGTTTTTGTTGGGTTTTTTTTTTTTTTCTTTTCATTTTTTATGATGTTGTTGTTTTCAGGAGGAGGGTAATTATTTATATTTTTATTTTTATTTATTTATTTATTTATTTTTTTATTTATTTATTGATTTTAAATTTTTTTTTTTTTTTTTTTTTGAAGGTATGGATTTGGAAGTTTGCTTTGTAATTTATTTATTTTTATTTGTTTATTTTCTTCTTTTCAACTAAAGAATAACTAAAAACCAAAAAAAAAAAAAAAAAAAAAAAAAAAAAAAAAAAGGATCTGAAGCTGTTATTCCATCAAGTTAAGGACTTCTACATTAACACTGTTTTTTTTACATCCAGTTTCATATTTACTGCTCATTGATTAATACATTATGTCAGTGTTACGTGACTCTCAATGATAAGAAGGAACTGATAACACCAAATTTCAAATTACATAAGAAATTAAAAACTGAAAATCATAGAGAAACACACTCTGAGGATGAGAGAGAGAGAGAGAAAGAGAGAGAGAGAGAGAGAGAGAGAGAGAGAGAGAGAGAGAGAGGTGAAATAAAGATGAATGAGAGACAGAGACAGAAACAAAAAGAGGACAACACACACACACACACACACACACATACATACACAGACATGTATAAACACACATAGAGGCAGACAGAGAAAAGAGAAGTAGACAGAAAAACTATTTTCTGATTCACATTACAGATTCTTTCTTCCCATGACATCTTTCACATTCACCACAATGGCCACGTTTCGTCGCAACCTTATACATTTCTTCAAAAAGTTACTTCAAGGTCTTTTTAACGGAGCATTAGAAATAAGATCTTATCTTATTTCTGCGAGAACTGTTTAGAATAATTACAAGGCAAAAAGAGACAGAATGTGACACTAACAACAACAGTAACTCATCCTTCAACTGTTAACAAAAAGGTCGAAACAATAAAAGACAGGAGAAGAATTTATATGACCAAGAAGAAGAAGAAAAAAAAAAATAACAATTCTCTAATTATTAGCGAACGCCGCTCCAGGTTTTTGCACTCTGATCTATAACTTTAATACCTGGCCCTGATCCTGAAACTGTTTTATTTGTTAAGCTTAATCCTTTTCAGTGACAGGTAAATTCAGCCTGGTACTTAATACGCAGTGTTCGAATGAAGGGGGGATTTCGCGAAAATGACGCATCTGTGGATCTGTGGGGTTGTATGAATCAGTGTTTGTTAAGATCGGTGCCATTAAAAGGTAACACGATCTACAGGCGAAGAACAGGACAAGTTGTTCGGTGAGTAAATATAGAAAGGTGAGACAATAAAAACACGAGAGTAAAAGAAAATAATGAATCATCAAAGTAAACAACAGGAAAGAAAAAAAAAAAAAATATATATATATATATATATATGATGACGTGAATTGAAGCAACAAATTAGCACATAAAGGAATCAAAAATATATAATTAATAAAAAAAAATGTTAGAAAAGGACAATCTAAGAAACATGAATTAATAAGGAACCAGGAGCAAATAGATATTGCAGGGGAAATTATAGAAAGAGCAATAACAATGATATGAATTAAAGCTATTACTCTGACAAATATACTTACACAACACATCAATACATATATTGGCCTGCTTGTTGAGAAAAACAGAGAGACAGAAATGGATAGATACAGAGATGGATGGAAAGATGGGTAGAGGGATAAAGGGACACATCTAGGGATAAAGGGACACATCTAGGATTTAATGAATGGATGGAAGGACATTTAGCCAACTAGACAAACAAAGAAACACTATTAGACACATGTACAGATATATATTCAGACAGGCTGATCTGTAACATGTAGTTAAATCTGCTATTACATACAGAAATACATTCACTCATTGTTTTAATAAAATAATATATAAATGTCAGTATTAACTAGTATAATAAATTGATACGTAAGTGCAAATGTACACTAGTATAATAAAATACTAAAATGTGAATTTTTACTAAATTAATCAAACATAAATGTGAATATTTATTCACATGCATAATAAAATAACATATAAAAGTGAATATTTTTTCATTGTTTTAATAAAATATATATATAAAAATGACAGTATTTTCTTACATAATATAAGAAAATAATAATATAAATGAATTTACACTCACTTGCATAATGAAATGTTATTCATGTGAACATTTATAAACCACTATAAAAGAAATAATTTTTAAATATGATATTCATTTTCAAACATCTGTATGCTGCAACACACCTGTTAAAATCTTAATCATACACAAACACACACACACACACACACACATACATGCACACACACATATACATGCAGTGTGTGTGTGTGTGTGTGTCTGTTATTAACATCAATATTCAGAAGTTGTAAAAAAAAAATGTTTCCTTTCTTCTTGTAACACTGATATAAATAGTGATAGAAAAAAAAAATAAAAAATAAAAGGAATAACAAACAAAGTGAAAAAAAAAAGAATACTTTATATTAATGAAAGAGTTGGTTTAAAGTGCACGAAGCCAATAAAGATTAATGATCAGTGAGAATGCAATGTGTTGGTGAATGTGAAATAACATAAACATATTGGGTTATGCTGTAAACAATACCCTAGCATGTTAAATAGGAACAGCTGTAAAATTAAAATAAAAAATTTACATATAATACAGTTATATATATATATATATATATATGTTCGTGTGTGTTTGTATATATGTGTGTGTGTGTGTGTGTATATACAGAGAGAGAGAGAGAGAGAGAGAGAGAGAGAGAGAGAGAATAAAGATATAGAGAGAAAAGACAGACAGATTTACAAAGATACAAGAAAAGGAATGTCAAATAAAGTCCAATCTGTACAGACATATGGATACATGTGGATATGCTGAAAGAAGAAATCGACGGATTTAAATTCTTTACCATTCCTTCAATTTACGAATATTTGGAAAAGTATAAAAATTAATGAATGGGTAAATGATTAACCAAACATAGGAAAGAATGAATTTAAATTAACCTTTATTACAAATCTGTGCTTTTTGTCTTCTTGACTTTCGGCTTGTAAATAAAAAACAACTAACCAACTAAGAATTATTTCTTACCATGTGCTAATATGCTAAATGCTGGTTTATGTTGAGTTCTTTCAAGATACGGCTACAAGAAATATTTTTAAAATTTAAAGTGCCATTGAAAGTATGTTGTAGCCAAAAAATGTCATCTATAAACAATGTTTTTATTATCAGAAATGACTCTGTCTCACATGATATCCCATTCTAAATACCTCTGGTTATCAAACAATCTAATATCAATGTCATCAAACAAAAGTGTGTCGCATCAAAATGCGATCAACAAACACACATTCGTTTATGCTTTCAATGCTTCACAAGCATACTGCGTGACAGTAGACTTATTTTTTTGGAATAATCCACATGATATCCCATTCTAACTACCTTTATCAAACAATGTACCATCATTTAAAAATATGAGTGTGAAAGGCAGTGATTTATGCTGACAATATACCGGACATAAAAATACATATATTTTTTGATGCACAGTAACAATATGGAATTAAAAAATAATAATAATCTAGTTATAAAAAGAAAAATTTATTGTAAATTAAAAGTGCAAGAACAGAACTGAAATCATACAGACAGTGGTTTCAGAACATGGTGCCTTTCAAATGAAAACAAAAACAACAAAAAACAAAGGAGATGTTAAAAACAAATCTATATATCTGTTGTCGTTAAATGATTTTCTAATGATACATATATGAGATGAGAAACCTACTACAATTACTACTCCTGTGGGTTTCCAATTTCTGATTAAATCTCTAATCAATCATTTACATACTATAAGTTGTAATTACTCTTATATGTGGTGACTTTTCAATCATCAAAAAAGTAGGGTAGATGATTTTTTTGGTAAGTTTAACAACTTGGGGTGAATGAATGAACCATACAGACTGACTGACTTGTTCCTTCCTTGTTCCTTCATAATAAATGAAAAAATAAACAAGACTTTGTGGGAATGTTCAAATGGAGGAATGGATGAATGGATGGTGGATAAATGAATGAATGACAACTGGATGAATGGTCGTACAGACGGATGAATGATTTTTAGATAAGGAAATGAATGATAAAAGGGTGGATGAATGATGAATGATGGATAGATGGATGTTTAGATAAATGGATGGATGATGGATAGAGATGGATGTTTAGATAAATGGATGGATGGTGGATACGTGAATGTTTAGATAAATGGATGAATGATGGATAGATGGATGTTTAGATAAATGGATGAGTGATGGATAGATGGATGTTTAGATAAATGGATGAGTGATGGATAGATGAAGTCACAGAGATATGGAAAATGTTTGTTATTAATTTAAAAAAAAAAAAAAAAAAAAATCCATGAGTTACCTACTGTTCTATCACCATGACACCAACAGAATATTATACAGCACTGTTTGCCAGGTGTGTGATTTTACGCTTGCTACTTGACCAGAAATGGTAAATTTCCTATCCACTCCTGTTATCAGAGCAAACATTAAACACAATGAACAGGAAACACAGGTAATGGAATATTCTACCTTAACAATGATAACACTGTGCCTGATACCAGATAAAAAAAGAAAAAAAAAAATTATTATTTTTTTTATTATTATTATTATTATTATTACAGAAATCATAAATATTTAATTATCGCTCGTTAGTAATGGAAACTTTCTGCAATTAGGAAAATGACCACAACCACCACAACTACAACAACAACCAGAAATAATGATGAAGAAAAACAATGTCCTTAGAATTTTGTAACGGCTGTTTTTGCTATTTCTGGCTTTTAACTGTAAAAGGTATTGAAATTGTTCTCGAATCTGATACACAAAAGAACAAACAATCCCATTATGAAGGATTAAAATGCTGTCAGTTTGTTTTGTCTTGGACAATCACAGAGGCTGAATGATAGAAATATCTTTTATACTAGTTCTGTGTTATCTATCTGTCTGTGTGTGTGTTCACTAATGATGATGGGATTTTGTACCAATTTTTCATATTACAAAGATGACTGTGAAAAAAATGAGAGGATCAGTTTATAAAATAATAACAAAGAAGGTGAACAAAATAAAATTAAATTACAATTTCAAATAGTACAAATTATGGAAAAAGATCCTGAAGGTCGCACAACTAAACAAAAACACACACACACACAAATTATATTAACTTTACATAAAGCCAAGGTCATCCATCTGATATGTACATAAATCTTGCTATGAGGAGAATTTGTTTTATATAAAAAAAAAAAAAAAAAAAAATTTAAAAAAAAAATATGTTAACAATTTGCTGCCAAGAAACTGGATTTTGTGGGTCAAGGATAAAGTATTACTTTTGAAATGACTCCAATATTAATCACTTGCACGCAAAAAAGAACTCTTCTGTTCGAAATTGCTATCACTAATGAAAACAGTGTCCAATGAGTGTGTTTGTGTATGTGTGCATATATATATATACATATGCTTGTGTATTTAGATATATATATATATATATGTGTGTGTGTGTGTACATATATACACATACATACACACACAGAGCATGTAAAGCTGGTGACCTTGACTTTTGGCGCAGAGTACAGTGAACTGGCTGGTATGAAGATCTCACTTACCACAAACAGATGGCGTGACCGTGTGACCGGCATCCCAAACACTTCAACCTTCCACCGAACAGCAACATCCGAGTTGAGGATAAATATCAGTGGCTTCCAGTATTCCGGGTAATCACGCTCCTTCTCTGGAAAAAATACAACACACAAAAGCCTTAGTAACACAGCACTGCATGGACAGATGGATGAATGGATGAATAGATGGATGGATAGATGGATAGGTGAATGGATGAATAGATGGATGGATAGATGGATGGATAGATGGATGAATGGATGAATGGATGGATGGATAGATGGACTGATGGATGATGGATCAATGGACGGATGGATGAATGGATGAAAAGATGGATGGATAGATGGATGAATGGATGAATAAATGGATGGATGGATCAATGGATAGATGGATGAATGGATGAAAAGATGGATGGATAGATGGATGGATGGATGATAGATCAATGGACAGATAGATGAATGGATGAAAGATGGATGGATAGATGGATGGACGAATGGATGGATGGATGAGCAGTAGGACAGATGGATGAATTAAAATAAATGATCGATGGATGAAAAACTGACTTTTAAAATAAAGATGGATGGATTCCACAGTTGAAATGAAAGATGAATGAATGAATGGATGGACAGAAAACAGATCAAACATTTTTCTTTTAAAAAAATGTTTATTGTTATTTATGAAAATCACCATTACTGAAAGTTTAACCACTCACTGGACTGTAGGTGGAAAAAAAAAATCAAAAAAAAATCTAAAAAACAGAGCACTTTAATTGAGTTTGACTCCATCCAGTTCAGACAAAATTATCAGTCAGTGAGTAAATCATTAATTTCTTCTTTTAAAATAAAGCAATCATTCAGGACAGCTGGCAGACAGATAAAAATCATTGAGATCCATTATAAATGAATTTTTTAAAGGAAACATTAAAAAAAAAAAAAAAATTGTAAACCTTCTGTTTTATCTAGTCATCTAAATATTAACCCACAATACTTAACCTATGCTCAAAATATATTTTATTAATGAAAATATAAAACTGACTGATTTAGCAACATCATAAATAAAATAAAATAAAAATAAATAAAAAGATATATCTATCTAACATTTAAGCACATGTGTCTTTTTTGTTAATATCTGTTTGGTTTTATAATTTTTTTATTTTTTTTTGTGGATAGACCGGAGAGATTTATTATTAATTCAAAAACACACACACAGAGACACACACACACACACACACACACACATTTATATTCTTTAAAAATTATTAATTTCTAAAACGTGAATACCTTCCGTCTTTCAGTGCCATCTTTAATACATGTCTAACTTATTATTCAAAACCAAAAACCTTCCCCTTTCCACACCCAACCCAACCCAAATCCACTCGAACCATTATTAAAACACAGCTAACCTGCTGAAGTCTGGGGTTCGATTCTGAGTGAAACTTGAAGTCGTCTGCTCTGCTCCGACTGTGATGTCGATGACCTGAGATTGATGACGTGCACCTCCTGCAACGTTGGTGTTGTTTCGTTTGATGTGCAGCCTTGGCCCGATATGTAGTGCGTCAGGTAGGCAGTCACGAAGGTCGAGTCAAATGGGGACGCAATGGAACAACGTGCCTTTGATCGTGGAACTGTTGAAAGAAAAACGTAACTGTTTTAAAATGTAATTAAAATAAAATACATACTGTGTGTGTGTGTGTAGGCATGTATACTATATAACTTTAAAATGATATTATTAAAACAAAAAATATATATATATACATATACAGACAGAAAATTAATTATGAAAGAAGTCTGAAAGATAAAGAAAAGGAAGGCAAGGTAAATATAATAATGAACAAAATAAAGAAAGAAATGAAATCAGAAAAGAGCAAAAAGGAAAAGGATGAATGAATGAATGGAAAGAAAGAATACAAATGAATAAATGAAAAGAAAGAAAAACAACCAGAAAGGAAAGAAGAAAGAAATGACTGAACAAAAACAAGAATTAAATGATAAATTAAAACAAAGACTCTGAAGAACAAGCTAAGATAAGACACAGATTTTTGTTACAAATTGAATATTTTTTAGTTTGTTTCAGTTGTTCAGTTTGATGTAAATATCAAACAATGAAAATGTTTATAAAAATCACACAGTTTACGTTTATAGAAACTATTAAAATCAAATGACACTCTGAAGGAAACTTTTAAAATTAAATGGAAAAAGCTTCACATTGATGTTACTGTACACAGACAACGAACATCATATACATACAGATTCACACACACTCACACTAAAACAAACACGAACATACACACACATTAACATTCACAAACATGCACACACAAACACACTCTTAAAATACAATACATAAATTCATTATCACACACACTCACACGTGCACACACACACACACTCACGTGCACAATTAAAATGTACTTAAAATCCAAATTATTTATACAGATCACAAAATGAATCAACAACAACAAACCACAACAACCACATCAACAACTACGACAACACTAAACAGCTCTTCAGACTTTTAACTTGTTCTTAAACAACGAGCAGTTTTCAACCTGATACTCTGGGTATCAACTGGGTATCAAGTGATACACGCTGTACTGTGCTACCGCGTGTGCATTTCTCATGTGTATTTGTAACAGCGCAGCACTGTGTGCGTAACAACAGAACAGAATTAATGATGTGGAGACCTCAGTCAAAATGTCACATACAATTGATCAAATGTCACAATGCAGATAGAGCAACATAATACAGATGTGGATTTACAATTAGTTTCTGACGCCTACAACAGGCAAGTTTTTTTTTTTTTTTTTTTTTTTTTTTTTTTTCCTTTTTTTTTTTTTTTTTTTCCTTTCTCTGGATATACCTGTTCTATCTTTACAGAGAATTTTTTATTTTTTTTTTAGTTTTATTTTATTTTTATACTTGTGTTAATAAAAACTGATACTCTGTGTTAGGCTGTCTGATTAGGTTTTTTTGATAAAGAGGGTAGATAAAAAAAAAAAAAATAAATAAATAAGAAGATTACTTAAAGTAATATAATGAAATACTGGAAATACTCTATTTCTGTATCCCCAAAAAAAAAAAAAAAAAAAAAAAGTATTTTTTTTTAAATATTTTATTTATATATTTTGTTTGTGGTTTTTTTTTTATCTTTTTTTTTTTTTAATTTTCTTCAGCTTTTTTCTTTCTTTCTTTTTTTTATTTATTTATTTATTTATTTATTTATTTATTTATTTATTTATTTATTTATTCATTTCATTTCATTTAAAAAATGTATTAATGCTATATTTTTGTTGTCTAATTTTATCTTTTTTAATTTTTTAAGTGTTTTAAATTCATTCCTCATGTTAAATTACATTTCTCACATGGAAACATTTAAAAACTGAGGTGTAATCAAGAACTGAAAGTTAAGTAAAATTAAATAAACAATAAAAAGTATAAAATTTAATGTACTTTCTCCATGTAAAAAATCGCAAACAGTTACACTTGTTTAAAAAAAAACCAACAAGAAAAACAAAGAGAAAACTTATCTTGCAGTTGAAAGTAGAGTAAAATTAAATAAGAAAATAAGAAATTCTCAGTTACATTTTTTTAAGGTTATTTTTTTTTTTAATTTTAATTTTTTTTTTTTTACTTTGGTGGAATTTAATGTATTTTTCCAGGGATGTCAATTTACAGTTCTCAGACAACTGTTCTAGAAAAAAAAACAAGGTTAATTTGTTTTAAAATAAAAGCTGAGTAAACTTAAATAATAAAATGCAAAACATTCCACAAAAATTATTCTTTTATATATTTTTATTTTATTTTTATTTTTATTTTTATTTTTATTTTTATTTTTTCATTTTTATTTTTATTTTTATTTTTTTATAAATATCATCATTATTATTCTACTTTGATTGTTTTGGGATTTTTTACTTTATTATTTTTTTTTTTTTTTTGATAATTTTAGTTTGTTGTTTTTATAAATAAACCACTTCTGAAATAAAAAAATGTAATTCTAAAACCATTTCCCTTTGTTGAAATTTTAGTCAAAAGGAAAACAAATCTTGAATTTGAAAATTTTTAAAAAATGAAATAAAACTAAATAATAGGAATATTCTTGCTCACAAAAACCTCTTTTCTGCTTTTCATTTTTATTTTTCTCTTTTGACTTACTTATTTTAAATGTTACTGAAATATTTTTCTAGTTTTTTTAAAATTAAAATTAACTTCTGAAAGTTATATTTTTTTAAAAATTAAACAAACGAGTGATTTAAAATGCACAAAAATATTGAAAGGTCTGTTAGTTTAACTTATTTTTGTTTTCTTTATTTATTTACACAAAACACATTTTACAAGACGAAAAAAGAAAGAAAAAAAACCCACAGACATTATGTTACTGCTGTGAACAAAAGAAGCCACAAAGACTGAATGATAAAAATAAATAAAAATATAAAAACAATGAAAATGAATGATGGGATTACAAGGCAATGTGGTAAATGTTGAATTCTCTTTACAGATAAAACAAATATGTACGCTTCTCAAGAATTTCTTTGGGGGGGGGTTCCATTGGTGTTTTTTTTCCCCTCTAAGCTTTGTGTTATATACATTTATAAACTGATATACTACAGCAAATATTGTGGGGTTTTTTTTATTTACCTGGTGAAAAAAAAAATAAAATATATATATATATATATTTTTTTTTTTTTTTTTTTTTTTTTCTAACCTCATTATACAACATTTCTAAGAAGATGTTGTAACATACACCCTGAAATATTAATTAATTGTGTTACACCTTTTCTTTGCACACACACACACACAGGTCTACAGACAAATGTAAGTATAACACCAAACAAAACTGCAGTCCAATGAAGATTTTTTTTTTTTTTTTTTTTTTTTTTTAACAATTTAAAATATCTAATTTTGTTTGACAACTGTACTTTAAATATCCTTGAAGTCAACCAAAAAAAAAATGGTTTTTTTTTTTTATTCTTTTTTTTTTTTTTTTTTTTTTTTCAAATTAGCTGTCATTTAAGTGACCTCGTTTTGTAAAGTACATGTTTCTACAACAATCATTAAGAATTTGGCATGACATCACACAATTATGGATGTTAATAGGACTTGCAGTGTCTCGGTCTGTGTTTATCCCAACATAACAAATCACATGTCACAAATCAGATCAGTGAAGAAGACAAAATTATTTAAAGAAAAGGAAAAAAAGTGTCTTAATGGATTCTGCAGATAAATATGGCAGCTGAAGTGAACGATGATGCTCGGAATGGAACACATAGATAAATACAGTGATCAGAAATGGATGATAATGTTATGCCAATAAACAATCTTTTTTTTTTTTTTTTTTTTTTTTTCTTCTGTTCTCCACACAGTTGATTTGTTTTTGTTATAACCTGTGAATGAATGTTTGAAAATGGTAACATTTTTAAATGCAGAACAGGTCTGTAAGTGTGAAAAACCTGTATTGAACCAATTTAAACTAGAGAGAGAGAGAGAAAGAGAGAGAGAGAGAGAGAGAGAGAGAGAGAGAGAGAGAGAGAGAGAGAGAGAGAGAGAGAGAGAGAGAGAGAGAGAGAGAGAGAGAGAGAGAGAGAGAGAAAACGTCTCTTTACACTATATGAACTGATGAGTGAGCAAACATCACAGAGCTACATCTTGCATTGAACCACTCGGAATACTAGGTGAACATCTTGATGAAATCTGAAGAACTAACTATAACACATCATCACACAAATCTGGCCTCTTCCTCCATAAACTTTGACTGTGTTAAAACTTTCTTCTTCTTCTTCTTCTGCTTTTTTCTTTTTTTCTTCTTCTGGTCACAAACACTACATTTATTGTTTTGACTGAATAAAAATTATCTCTGATACTTTTCCTCTGGGTATTACTTCCAAACACAAACAAAGGGCTACCTTCAACATTTCCTTTTGAAGTATGACTGTATCATGTTAAATAAGCAGCTATTGTTGAATATTGCACTTAGCTCTATATATAATATACCTGTGTGTATATCACATGCATTATTTTCCAGACTTTTTTTTAAAAGAAATATTCATAATATTGCTTGAGACAGTTGTAAGTAACTTTCTGCCAAATTTATACCAGTTATAATTTCAATACATTAGGCAGTAGATAATAAATTTATCCCAAAATATATGATTTAACACACATACAGACACACACAAGATACACACTGCCACATGTTTACAAACTCAGCAACACTCACACAAATATACAAACACAAACACACAAACATATAAACACACAAATATACAAATATACAAACACACCAACATACACACAAACACAGATGTCAATATATATAAACATAAAACATACATATTCTTATTTAATTTCAGTTTTTATTTTTTTTCCTTTCATTATAGTAACAATTATTATAATAGTACTACTACTTATTATTGCTGCTACAATGATTACAACAACTGCTACTGCAGCTATTATTACTGCTACAACAGAAACAACTACTGTTTGTACTACTGCTAACTTGTTAATAATATTAATACTTTTATTATTGTTATTAGTACTACTGTTATCACTCCTGATATTAATATTAGCATCATTAATACTTGTAATACTCATTACTACTACTACTACTACTACTACTACTACTACTACTACTACAACAACTACTGTTATCGCCATAGACTTATTTATATTATCATCATTAATACTTGTAATACTCTTACTACTACTACTACTGACTTATTAATACTATTAATGCTATTACTACTGTCATTTATATTTATCAATTCTATTAATATAATAAATTACTATTACTATTATTACTATTATTATTATTACTACTACTACTATTATTATTATTATTGTTAGTGTTGTTATTATTATTATTATTATTATTATTATTATTATTATTATTGTTAGTGTTATTATTATTATTATAAACTCAAGGCAGTGTTAAACAGTCTAAATACAGGTTACGGTTGATGTCACTTGATGTAAAATTAACACACAAATTGTAACAACACATGTTCCTCCACTGGAAAATGCTCATTTCACAAATGTGTTTCTAATCTGTGTTTATAATATCAATATCCTTAAACAAGCTTCATTATTTTCTCCGCAAAAAAACAAACACCGAAACCTTAGTGAACCTAATTTTTATTTTTTTTTGCCTTATTTTTTTTTTTTTTTTTTTTTTTAAATTATGAACAAGTGGCTGTAGGTGTAACCAGAACATTTTTTAAAAGCCATGTAAAACAGGCAACCAAAAAGCAAATGATTTATTTTTTATTTCTTTATTTAATATCATGGAAATTAAAATTTTAAAAAAAAAAAAAAAAAAAAAAAAATGTATACACATATTTTTTTTTTTTTTAAATTCCATTAAAAACAAAGATTAAAAAAACATTTTTTTTTTTTTTTTTTTCATCGTTTTAAATTCAACTACTTTCATCATTTACATTTATGCCATAATATGTTCATAAATCAAAATACGAGATCAGAACAAGTAAAAAAAATCTTTTTTTTTTTCTTCACCAAATCCAATATCAGCTACGCTACATGCCTGTGACAATTAATGGAATGAATGACAGACATTTCTGTTTTTGATAATTAATAAAAAATGATGGATATTCTGTTTTTATCAATTAATGTTGTTCGGTGTAGGATTTTTAAATGGTTTAATCTGAATGGGGAAATCCACTGCAACAGCTGCAAGCAACACACCTGTTCAACAGTTCTAAGTGATCAGCGAGTTACTTTCTTACAAAACAGAAAAAATACACTCTGTAGTTAAGTCAATTATCTGTCTCTCTGTAGTTAAGTTAGTTATCTGTCTATCTGTCTGTCTATATGTGTGTGAGCATGTCTTGTATATATGTGTGTGTGCACATGTCTTATATATATGTGTGTGTGTATGTATGTATAGATATATGTATATGCATGTACACATACATAAAACAGGAAAAATACATACTATACTTTAGTTCAGTTATTATATATATATATATGTATTTACTCTTTTGTTTATGTATAAAATAAAAAGCTTACCAATTATATACATATACATACATTATACATAAAAATATATATATATATATATATATATACTTTTATTAATATAGACAAAAGAAAACCATGCTATAGGTTAGTCCAATTATTATATATGCTCTTTAATTTACATGGACAATTTTTTTTTTTTTAATAAACTCTTTATATTTTCTTTAAAAAATAAATGCTTTATCATGCTAAAATGTGTCAAAATAAGTTGTTGTTGTTGTTGTATAAGGCAGAATGTACACATATTTACAAGTAATTCAATATTACCAATTCTCCAAACTGTTTACAGATGAAGACATGTCATATTTCTGTTGACAAAAATTTCACTACGTTGAAAATTGAGCCAGTTGCTAGTGAGCAAGAAACATGTATGTAAACATGAGATAACACACACACACACACAGACAGACAGACACACTCATATGCACACCTCTTGCTTACAGATAACATAAGAAAAAAAGCTCCTTGCTCACGAGTAGGATCCATTTGTTTGTGGTATTAACTCTGACACATGTTTAAATATAAAGACACATCAATTTTAGTAAATAGCTTAGTCAGTGCTGTTTACATTTCTATGAACATGAACATATAAATGCGTTACTTTCTATATTACTAATTCTTGGAAACATTTGAACATGTAAAAATGCATCACAACTCTTACAAGGCTTTATTTTTTTATTATTATTATTTTTTTTAAATACAATTAAAAACAATAATGTTGCCAGTGTGGCTTTTGTTTTTTTTTATAAGTTTACGAAGTAAACATATCCCCTGTTTTTTTAAAAGTAAAACTCTCTGCTTTATTTCCAAACAATTGTTTACAACAGTTCTAGGAAATGTTTACACTTACTATTCCTTCCTTCACATAAAAATAACAATAACATTATTTCATTATGTCAAAAATTACATTCAGTATTAATAAGTACTGAAAATATATTCTGTAAAAATATTAAAACAAAAATAAATAACAAGCTGATAGTATCCTAAATATACTTGTTGGTCAAAAATAGGAAATAAAGAAAGATTGTTACATTATTTTCTGTAAAAAAAAAACCTTCAACAAAACAGGTCTGCTTTATCTGTAGCTAATTCATTATAAAACAGATAACATTTGTTAGATAATAATAATAATAACCAATTGTTGCTTTGCTGTATAAACTAGATTATGAGGCAAATATATTTTTACAGTTATTTCTATATTATTTTTTCTGAGAAATGTTTACAAATATTTCATAGATGTTTCATTTATAATAATAATAATAATAATAATAATAAAAAAACACGTCAATAATATTTGCTACTGAATGAACTAGAATATACTGTAAATATTTACAACTATTTCGGTTATTACTAATTCTCAAAAAGCTTTACGTACATAAAAAAAAAAAAAAAACCCCCCCCCCAAAAAATAACGCTTCACATTTCATAGATAACATTTCTTTCATCATATAAATGTATCCATAATCATGATAATAAAAAAAAAAAAAAAAAAAAAAAAAAAAAGAGATCTATGTCAAGACTCATCCAGTGTAGTGAGTAGATGATGAGCTTTCTCAAATGAGTTCATCCTATCATTCACTGCTATGATAGACTTTATGATAGATTTGGCTTCTCCAAGTTCACGTGCTCCCCTATGTACGCTATACATTCTTGTGCCAGCAGCTTCAATCTGATGTGAGCTACCTGGTATTTTTCTATCATGACTGAAATGAATATAATTACTGAGATGTATCCACAGGTATCTGTACCAGGTAGAAGAACTAATCTGATGTGAAGGTGCTGTTCGGAACATGTTAATAATGAGGCCAATGGTTCTTCATGTTTGTTTTTCTGGTGTTTTTTTTTTTTTTTTTTTTTTTGTTCTTTAGAATTTTGACCTTGCACACTGCTGTGTTGATTAGAACAGAAGTTATTTTGTGAAATTTGTTTTGCACTCTGCTGTGGTCATAAAAGTAAACAAAATGAATGAAAACAGCAGCTTCATGCTGATGAGTGGGAAGTAATAAAAAAAAAAAAAAAAAAAAAAACTTTATGTTTGGGTCGATGTTCCATTAACCAAAATCTAAAAAGTTAAGTTATATATCCTAAAACATTTTAACTTTTTAATATAACATTTTTTAATTTTTTAATTTTATTTTTTTAATTTTTTTTTTTAAGCCTGTTATAGCATTAGTTGAGTATTTAGCTTGTTTGTATATTTCTAAATGTAAATGGTTATTTGTATGTGTTCAATTCAGTTGAATTTGTATTATCTTAATTTGTGTATTTTTTTAAATGTCAAAGTTTATTTGTATATTTTCATATTGTTTGTTTTAATTTTAATTTTATTCTAAATGTAAAGTATTATTTGTATATATTCACATATTTATTTTAATTTGTATTTTTTTCTAAATGTAAAGGGTTATTTGTATATATTCATACATTTATTTTAATTTGTATATTTTATTCATAAATATAAAGGCTTATTTGTATATATGTATGTATTTATTTTAATTTTAATTTCATTCTAAATATAAAGGGTTATTTGTATCTATTCACATAGTGTTAATTAATATAGTTTCTAAATGCAGCTGATTACATACATAGATATTCTGTATTCAGCTCAAATTGAACTTGTCAGATTATTTATTAATAATTACAAATTCTAGCAGAATATTTATCACCTATACAGATTTTCCTTCCTTATTAAGTTTTGTATGTGTCTGCATGTGTGTCTCTGTGTGTGTGTGTGTGTGTGTGTCTAAATCTGAAATGCAAAACAATAAAACAAAAACAAAAGTTGAGGTAATCTGAAGAAGCTTCCTTGAAAATAATGGCGACAGCAGCAAAACAAAACATTTTTACAAAAAAATATTTTTACCAATAGCAATGTTACAAATTAACATCTCTTCAATTACAAATTGTCAAAAACAATGTGCAAAATAAGGAATCTATTTACTTCAGGGCAAAACAAAATTGATGCAGAATTAAAACTGAAATGCTAAAATATCAGTGTTGATTCTAATTTTGGCAGAATGCTTCCACCACATTTATAAGAAAAAATTTAAAAAGCATAAAATTTATGATAATAGTAATTTTGGTAATTATCCTAATAATAATGATGATGATAATAATAATTAAAATTATAATTATGAAAGTAATAATGATGATATTGTTGATTTTTATTTTAACAAAATGCTTCCAAAATTGTTTTGTTTTTAATTAAAAAAAAAAATTAAAAAATTAGAAAAATGCATAAGATATATGATAACAATAATAATAATAATAATAGTAATAATGGTAAATATCCTAATAATAATGAAAATAAAATAATAATATTAATTATAATAATAAAAGTAATAATGATGACAATGCTGATGATGACTGAATTAAATATCACATTCAAAATAATCTCCTTCAAAATTTTTCTTTTTTCACCAGTAAATAAATTTGTTACACCAGAGAAGTCAAAATTAACATTATCTTGTAAAAAAAAAAAAAAAAAAAATATTCTGCAAATACTTCAGTTTGCTTTTAGCTACAAGTTATGACATTTATGTCACTGAAGTTTACAAGTAACTTCCACACAAAACAGAAAACACATAAAAATCAAGAAATATATGCTTGATTCCAAAAAAAAAAAGCTCATTTTATATACAATATAAATACAGTTTTTGGGGTTAAGCATGTATTTCCTTGATTTATACTCTATGTGTGTTTCCACGAAAGCAGTGGCAGAAAGAAAAGAGAATTATGTTTATAGCAATATGCACTCTTATGAGTGGCAGTCCTCCTGAATGTTTGGCATTTTAACACAGAAATCTGCTTACAGAAATATCCTCGTTATGTGTGTTTGAGGCAACAACAAGTTGTATCATATCTACTTGTGTGTAAGTTATTCCCTTCCTCAGAGCCTGAAAACACACTGAAAGTTATTTTGTGTTCAGAACTTAGACCGGTTGCTTTACATGACATTGTTATTAACCAACACTCCCAAAGATCATATCATGTTCATATGCTAGTGTTTTAACATAATCATGATAATGCTCCATAAAAATATTTATGTTCATAATTTAAGCTATTGTTTCCAAGAATTATCAATTATTTTCATAGCTTAAACCAAAACCTCCCGAACAACATTATATTCATAGTTTAATAAACCAGAATTCAATAAAATCACATGTTTGTAACTTAAACCAAAACATTCCAACAAAAAAAAAGAATTACAAAAATATGGTCAGAAATTAAACCAGTGCTTTAAAAAAAAACAAAAAAAAACATAATAATAATAATAATAATAAAATGAAAAGAAATAAAAATTTAGTCCATAATTTAAATGAAATATTTAAAAAATTCATTAGCACTTATAAATTGAATCAAAATTCCAATAATAAAGACTGAGCTTATGAACCAAAACATAGTTTCAAAACATAAAACAAATTTTAAGAAAGAACAAACAAGCATATTAATTTCATAACTTAAGCTAATTATGACGTAAAATACTAACAGAAATATTAAGTTTTCACCAAGCGATTTTGGAAGAATGTGGGTCCCTTGTGCAACCTAGACTGTGATTCATAGTGTAACAATGAACAAAATGTAATACATGTAATTGTATTTCAGGTAAGCTCACACAAAAGACAGGAATATAAGAAGAAAAGGGAACAGAAAAGCTATTTTCAGACAGGTAGAACTCAAACTGATCCACATACACACACACTCTTTAGTACTTGCTTTCACCGTTTGAAAATGTTCACGGAAATGTTTTCTCAGGATGTAAATATTATCAAATAACACTTTGAAAAGGTGTTTTATTTTCTTTTTCTTTAATCTTGGGAGTTTTAGTTCTCTAGCTGATTATACGGTACTTTTCATCCAAATAATGAAATGCAATTCTGGTTTTAATCCAGTTCACCTGCAGTCATATTTTTTTTCTGTGTTCTAAATACAAGCCAGTGAATTACCTGAGTTTTGTACACATCACATTTTTATGCACACCTTACCTACTGCATGTTTAATAATTCAGATAATGAACAAGTTTGTTTTTCTGTGTGTTTTATTTTTTTTTTACCAGAGGGTTAATACATGTACATGTAATGGTTCATGTTTTTATACAGGTAATGAATTGCTTACCTGTTGGATGCATAATAATTCAGATAATGAACAGATGATTTTTCATTTTTTATTTTTTTTTTTTTTTTTTTTTTTCTGACGGTTAATAAATGTAATGATTCATACTTTTATACAGGTAATGAATTGCTTACCTGTTGGATGTATAATAATTCAGTTAATGAACAGCTAAAAAATTTTTATTTTTTTCTGATGGTTATTAAATGTAACGATTCATACTTTTATACAGATAATGAATTGCTTACCTCCTGTGTGTTTAATAATTCAAATAATGAACAGTTGTTATTTTAAATTTTTTTATTTTTTTTTTGCAAATGGTTAATACTACATGTAATTAATTTTTTTTTTTTTTTTTTTTCTTTTTTTCTTCTTTTTTATTATTATTATACAGGTAATGAATTGCTTACCTTTTGCATGTTTAATAACTCTGACAATGAACAACTGTATCTTTTTCAGAGGGTTAATACTACATGTAATGCTTCACTTGACTGTTGTAAAATTTAATACTGGTAATCAATTGATCCTTTCTTGTGCGTTAATGAAATGAATAAATGACATTTAAATGTTTTAAATACAGATAACAAATCAATTATCTAAGTTTCAATCTTTCAGTAACTTAGGTACTGAACAGATTTTGGGGGGGGGTTGAGGGAAGGGAGGTATTTATTGGTAGTTTTGTGTTTGAGTGTGTTTGCTTTTTTCAATACAGATAATAAAGTATCTTCGTGATACAAATGATGTATTGCTCACCTGTTATTTATGTGTTAATATTTCAGATAATGAACGTTTTGGTTGCATATAGAAAAAAAAAAAGATTCAAATAGAAAAAATATAATAAACTGTTGCTGTCTGTTCCATGAAATACTGCAGATGATGACATAGGTTCTTTTTTATCATTTTATTTTTATATATTTTTATTCCTTTTCAAAATTTTTTTTTTTTTTTTTTAAATAAAAGAATAAACTGAATTTTTGACATTTCTAAAAGGTAATTACACACATTATATTTTAAAATATACTTTATTAATACAGGTAATGTACTGCTAATTCAACTTTTTATTTGTATTAATAACACAGATTTGGATTTGCTTGATTTTTTCATGTTTAATGCAAATAACACACAGAAACACACAAACACACACACACATACACACCTACATAACAACACAAGCACACCTACACACACAAAAAACACACCTGTAAAACAAGAACACGCAAACACAAAAACAAAAAAAAAAAAAAAAAAAAAAAAAACATCTATACTTGACTCTATAAGCTAAACTGTATTAACACATAATTACATAACAGTGGCAAAAAAAAAAAAAAAAAAAAAAAAAAAACCCACCCCAACTAAAAACCTCCACCAGCCTGTGTGTTTGAAAATAGCTGCAAATAGAAGAGTATATATTTCCTGACACTAACGCATTCCAAGCATACATGTATGTAACAAGTATGTTCTACTACATGTGTTAGGGTCAGCCAAGATTAGGTAACAGGCCAGGTAGTGCTCTACTCCTCAGTGGCAAAACTAACCCGTCACGCCTTAAAAACAGTTATAAAACAGAAAATAATGTCAGATCGAGTTGCTGATTGCACACACAAAACGCTGCTTGTTTTCATAGACACCAAATTCCTCAGTGGTGAACAAAAAAAAAAAAAAAAAAAAAAAAAGAAAAGAAAAAGAAAAAGAAAGAAAAAGAAGAAGAATAAGAAAATAACGCATTGCAGTCAAGTTTGAGATGTTTCCTTCCAAGCTCAGCTGATGTTAAAATCTGAACCCACCTCTGTTTTACACTTGGTAACTGTTACCTCTGTGAGCGCTTTCAGTGGTTCTCTGAAACATGTTACTCAACTTTTTTTTTTTTACTTGTTTTTTTTAAATTTTATATCCTTCTTGTGTGTATGTTTATGTGTTGTTTTGTTTTTCTTATGTGTTATTGCCACGATTCTCTCTCTTGTACTCACTTTCTCACACATAACCCATCTTTCTATTTTTCTATCTCTCTCTCTCTCACACACACACACACACACACACACACACACTATGGTAACATCCAAACACCAATAAGCATGATTTAAAAAAACAACAACACAAAAACTTGAAATGCTGCAAGACAAAAGGCATAGATGAGCCATACATTATTTAAACAAAAAGAAAAAGAAAAAGAAAGTTAAATTTAAAAAACAAAAAGAAAAAAAAAAAAAAAAAAGAGCATGAAATGTTACAAGAAAAATAGGGTTGAAAAGGTAATGTATGTTATTTTTCTCTGGTTAATTTTTGAGATGACAAAACGAAGACAGTGACAAATGTCCAGGTGGAAATTATTTTTCTCTTTCTGTTATAAATCAAAGCAACATGAAAGGAAAGTTTAATTACCAGTGTATATACAACAAGGACATCTGCTTTGAAAGATTTATTTAACTCTTTTAACCCTAATCTGTTTCTGCTCACACACAAACACACACACAGAGAGAAATTATTATAATTATCAGTATTATTTATCTATATATCTATAGATCTATCTATCTACATAAACACGTAAACACACACATACATATGTACACATGGGCAGTCCATTAATAAATAAATAATAATAATCTGTGTGTGTGTGTATTTGAATTACCAAAAATGTTATGAGACAGCACATTTTTACATATTCTTTATTAATACAGGCAATGAACTGCTTACCTGCAGAGTGTATATTAATAATACAGACTTGGATTTGTTTGATTTGAAGAGATATGTGTATATATGAAAGAACACACACAGATTAAAGTGGAATGTTTGTGTAAACCTATACAGATTTTAACTGTGTACTTGTAGGTCATCGCTCTGCCGAGATATTTTCAGGGTTGTTCCATCAACACTCACTTTTGATCATTTCAAGAATACTGGGTCACTCAAGTACAGAGATACTTTTTTTTTTTTTTTATATATATATATATATAGCTGCGGAATTCCATGGTTTGAATATTAATAAAGAAATATTTCATATGTAGGTTGATATATGTATGTATGAGTATGTATGTACCAAAGTAAACAGGTATGTTAGTATGTATACGTGTAATTGTTGGTATGATGGTATGTACCTACCTACTTATCTATATACACACCTATATATCTACCTACATACATGCCTACATACCATCATATATAGATATATTTAGCTAGATATATAGATATATTTAGATAGAGAGTTAGATAGACAGACAGACAGACAGATAGATAGATAGATAGATAGATAGATAGATAGATAGATAGATAGATAAATGAGATACAGAGAGAGCCATTCATTCACATTCACACACACACTCAATAATACATTTCAGTTCTTCTTCCAAAATAATGGAAAGAAAACAGGGATGGTCATACAGAAAGGCTGAAAGAAAAGAAAAACACAAAAGGATGGACGGATTATCGTGTGAAGACAGAGTGTTCATGAGGAGACACAGAGTGACTCTGTGACTGACAGATTAAACGGCTGTTGAATTGCTGGTAGTTAATCTCAGCAGGACAACTCCGAGCTGACACTTTATCTCACTGCACTGATACACCCACACTGAAAAAACAACAGTCTCTCTGTGAAGTGCCTGTCAACTCACACACATTTCTCCACACATCCACTGTAATGAACAGATAACTTGTATATAAAACTGTGTATAAAATGTGCTGAATGCATTGTTAAATAAAATATTCAAATATATAGATATAGATATAGATATAAACAGATATATAGATATATACACACACACACACACACACAGCTATTTACATACATATACATACATAGGTTTTTAAGTCTGTGTGTGCTTATGTATGAGAGAATATTTGTATATATGTGTGTGAGTGCCATTTTAAATTCTATAAATAAAACTATATTTATTCTTCATCTGTGTGACAAAACATTCACTAAAGAATTAAACATTCAACACAGACACACTTACACACACACACACATATATATACAAACGAAAACTCTGCTGTACTGAAACACCGCATTATTGAAAATCTTTCAAAAACGATAAGTAATCTTGTGATATTTCACATGAGCCACTGTGTGATCATAAACAAATTCATATGTGTAATTTTGCCACACTTACCTGCAGCATATATCACACGTATCTGTTGGTGGGGTGCCAGAAAACAGTGATATTAGCTGTTGGTTTGTTGAAGGTGAGTGACACAGCCACGTAAATCAGTTTATATTTGTTGAAATGCTTATTGATGTTTACTGATATGTACACATTCTGGTTTATTAAAGGCACTTGGCATCCGACATATGCACATAAAAAAAACTTGATTTTTTTTTAAAAATTGGTGATAACCTAAATGGTACTGAGAAAGAAAAAAAAAACTGCAAGATACCATTTTTGCTTACTCCCTTTCCAATGTGTCAAGACACCATTTAGCAGTATTTTGATATTCTGGCATCATTTATTTTAACAATGAGCTATTCTAACAATCAAAGAAGCCTATGCTTTGTATTTCATATTACAAATTTTGGTATCGGAATTACTCATCCAGAAAACAGCAATGTGTATCTTGTATTTTCATATTAGAGACTGCGATACTGGGGTCAGTTCTTTTTTAAAAAAGCATGAGCACAGTTTACTTTATATTCTGTTATCAAAGATTTTGATACTTGTGTAAATCCCTTTTGAAAAACCAAAAGTCAGTATTTACCTTGTATTTTAATACTGAATACTTTTTAATAATCAGGACAGTATTTGGTTTTCTGAAATACTATCTTTTCAGTGATTATTTATCTGATACTGGCATTTCTTATTTTCCAAATAGCAAGGTAACACATGCCCTGGCTTTTCTAGTATAGATGAAAGAAAAATGGCTATCAATAAGAATCCTATATGCAGTAATATGTCTATAATTTCAAGATAGTTTGTCTATTAATAGGACAAGATTAAGATATTTAGTGGTGTCAAAATTGTATCTTTTTACATGATATATAATTTCTTTCCTATCAATGCTTAGAAAATGAAAAAAAAAAAAAAAAATTCAAAGAAAGAGACCTCAGAAGGAAGAAATAAAATATACTTTCTCAATTTTTTTATAACCTTTTTTTTTTTTCTATTACTTTCAACAATTAAATAGATATTTCATATCATTTTTTATGGGTGTTTTTTTTTTTTTTTTTTATTATTATTATTATTATTATTCAGAACTTTTCCATTCAGTAACATTCCAAACAGGTGGGTGGAGGACACCGACTTTCATTCTTGCTTATTATTTCATCCACACAACACCCATTATAAACAATTTGTACAAATGGCGCACAAGTTTCCTGCCTCAGCAGTATCTCAAAAGAACTGATAAAATACCATTATTGTCACATTCAAGTGCTTTTGTGACAGAAAAGAGAAGGAGTGAACAAAAAAAAAAAAAAAAAAAAAAAAAAAAAAAGAGGTTGAAAACTCTTTCAAGTGAACAATTCAAGAGTCCACTGTGAGCGAGTTGTATTTAGAAAACTAATTGTATTTTGACCGCATTCTTGTAATCGGCATGACAACAGAGATTCATTTTCACCAGATTTGTGGTCAGATAAGAGAGTGTAAAATCCCGCAGATAAACAGCACTTGATCTTTTAATGGCTTAATGATTTCACCTCCATTATTATGTGAAACCGAAGTTACGATGTGTCCAGTGTAATAGGCGGAAATGTTTAAAATCAATCAATAGGTGCAAAAATGATTCATATTGGTTAGTAAGTGCAAAAATGTTTCATATTGGTTAGTAAGTGCAAAAATGTTTCATATTGGTTAGTAAGTGCAAAAATGTTTCATATTTGTTAACAGGTAAAAAAAAAAAAAATGTTTCGTATTGGTTAATTGTGGAAAACATGTTTCATTCAGGTTGACATGTGAAAAAAATGTTTCATATTGGTTAACAGGTGCAAACATGTTTCAAACTGGTCAGTAGGTGCAATAAAATGTTTCATATTGGTTAACAGGTGAAAAAATGTTTCATACAGGTTAAAGATTTTTTTCATTTTGGTTAGTAGGTGCTAAAATGTTTCATACTGTTTTGTAGGTGCAAAAATCTTTCATATTGTTTTGTAGGTTCAATGAAGTGTTTCATATTGGATAGATGCATGAATGTTTAAATCTGGAGATGATATATTAGTATAGTTTTCTAAGTGTATTTCAGGTCCATGTGATTACTTGAGGAATGCTTTCAGCATCTTAGTACTTGGTACATGGGTGCATGTCTGTATGTATGTGAGTAAATTATGAGCATCTAATGTACAAGTGTGTCCATGCAAGAAAGAGAGAAAGAAAAAGAAGAGAAGGGAGGGAAAAAGAAAAGTAAAGAGAGACAGACAAAAAGAGTCAGTGAGAAAATGAAAAAAAACAAAAACAAAAGAGAAATAAATCTGCAAAAGAAAAAATTTGACAGCAAAATTTGCAGTGAAGTGTGGAAAAAATAATGAATAATGGAAAGACAGAAAAGAACTCATAAACATTAACGAAAGGTAAAGGAACAAGAGTAAGAGATAAAGAATTTGAGTGAAAGATGGGGAAAAAATGAAAAGTAAAGGTCGTAACCTGAGATTTACAACAAAGTAAACAATATCATGAATATGATAAAAAAATAATAAGTGTTTTTGAAAAAAAACCTGTAAAAAATGAAGAAAACCAGAACCTTGGAATATATATATAATAAATAATAATAATAAAAAAGTATAAAATAATAATAATAATAATAATAATAATAATAATAATAATAATAATAAAAATAATAATAATAATAATAATAAAATATAATAATAATAATAATAATAATAATAATAATAACAATAAAAATAATAATAAAAATAATAATAATAATAATAATAATAGTAACCAAACTATTAATAATTTGTGGGTGTTTGTGCGTCCCATACATAAACTAATAACCAAACACACAGCACCACTTCTGTCAAGTGCTCTGCTAACCAGCATTTTCTGATCTTGTATGTAACCCAGCACTGGTGTTTAAAAATTACCTACGCTTAAAAAACCAGGAAGAAAAACACACTTTTCTGTCAGAATGTTCGCATCAAGATTGAAGGCAGAATAAATTATAAGGCGCATTCTTTAACAAATTGTGTTACTAGGAAAAAGTGAACGTGAAATATTAAAAGCATTTTTTTTTTTTTTTTTTTTTTTTTTATTTTTTTTATTTTTTTTATTTACAACAGTACGGTTAACAACCACACAAATAATATAAAGATAACCCTCTGTTGAAATCAAATGAACCCATTACATTTTTTTATTTCCAAAAAAGGATATATTTTATATAGGATAGGAACAAAGATTTGAAATTTGCTGCATTTTTTCAGTAAGTGGTATTTAAGGATGTGATTTTGTTTTACACATGATTGAAATATATGAAATAGATGTACATATTCTGAATGATGAACAAAATGGCACATAGGTGGTTGAATAAATTTGTGTGTACATATTTCTAAATATTTTCTTTAATTTCACTATAAAATGCTATAAACTTGTTTCTAACCCAGTATATATATATATTAATGGCTAAGATCTGAACTATGATATTTGCAGACAATAGCCAGGCATCAAATTAGATCACTGATACACAAAATATTCTATTACAACTCAATATACTGTGGCAGGTGAAAATCATGACCACTACAGTGGTCATTAAATGTACTGCAGATACTAAGCAGGGAGTCTTATTAAACACACCACACACACGTATCATATATAATCAGGTGGTAATGAAAACTGTGTCCAGTTTCTTCACTGACAGTTAAAATAAAATGGTAATTAATAGAAATGTCTCTAATCATCAATACAGACGCCGTTATTTTCAAAAACTTTATGACGTCTGCAAACAAGCTTTTTAATGTCTGCTGTATAAAATTATTTCCATTTTGATCTGAAATATGAGACAAATTTATTATCATCCTCTTTTATTGAAGTTACTCAACAACATCCAGATGGTGTTGTGAATGTTTCACAACGGTAACAGGAATGAGCTAGGTCCAGGGAATATGGTGACAGAAGCATTAATTCCCAGTTAAATTGTTCCTGATCTTTGGTCATTCCTGCAATATGGGGCTGTGCATTATCATGGTGAAGGAATCTCTCCCTTTTTTAAAGATGAAAGTTTTTTGACCAAACTGCTTTTAAATGCCTTAACTGTTGGCAGTAAACTTTGGAAGTGTTTGTTTGATTATCATGCAACACCTCAACAAAAATATAACCCTTGCACATCCACCATACACCCAGAAGAATGCCTCCAAGTAATATTGTGGCAAAATGTCCTCTTTTTATCTCTTGTAATGACTCTGACCTAAAAAAGGCACCTGAAGCCAAATGGAAAGCAGTGATGCTAAGTATTCCAGTTCTGAAATTTTCTGCTCACAGGTCATGTGGAACCTATTTTGCAATCTTTGACACATTGGGAATCCTTTCCATTTCACAGTCAGGAGACTAACAATGAATTGCCCATCTGAGTTTCCTAAATGTACTGGCTGGGTCAGCATCAACAGCTGCTTTCAATGCACTGGATACTAGACCATAACAATAGGTGCTTTTGATGAAATCTGCTGCTGCATTTGCATTATTCCTTCTAAAATGTATAGTGTATGGAATGACAATGTATTCTTTACTTAGAACAAAGATGGAGTTGTTTGGAAGATTTTCTGGAAATAATTTTCACAGAATTGGAAAGAAAATGAGATGTGTTAGTCATCTAGACACTGGCAAATATCAGCTAAAGATCAGACTTTATTAAATCTTGATCAAAATTTGAGTCAAACAATCATCCCTGACCACCTGAAACATTTTTTATACACACTGTTGAGTATAAGCATACTGCCAATCATCCTACCCTTTATTATTTTTTACTCTAATTACCTTTAGTAATAATAATGATGTAAATGACCATTACAGATAAAACACTGTTCATGTAAACGTGTATGTCCACACACAAACCTTTCTTTCATTTAATATATAATTAGTCACATCTACTGCAGGTTAAAATTACATGCTTATTTCCTGTCATTATTACCTTTGTCGCTAATGCCTGTTATAGCCAATATTACCTTTGTTGCTAAAGCCTGTTATAGCCAACTATTTACAAAAATAACAACCGTGGTTATTGGTTATATTTTTAACTTTAACAAAAACCACACTGCTCAAGTTACACACTGTTGTCTGTATAAGACCTGAAAGAGACTGATTTGTGCAACTTCAAAGTTGCAAGACTGAGATACTTCTATTGAAAAATAAACCTGCAATTAACCTGTAGGCTTTGTTTAGCCACACCTTCAGCACATTATGAAATAATTTACATAATGTGTGCGTGTGAATGTGAATGTAAAGGTATGCTTAGATAGATAACTGTCGATGGACTGTTTATTAATAATATTAATAATAATTTTACTACTATTATTATTAATTTTAATTTATTATTATTATTATTATCAATTTATTATTAATGTTATGATTATTAATTTATTACTTATGGTACTATTATGATATTAGTTATAAATTCTAAAGACCAAAAAAAAAAAATCAATTCTTGAGAAATATACGTATACTGTTTGTATCTGTTTTCATTTGTTTTGTTTTGGAGTTTTTTGTGAAAGAACTATAAGTACATGGTGTATGGATGTAAGAGATATAGCACAACAAATAACTGGATCACTGAGTTAAAAAGAAATAACCATTGAGTGCATGTTTTAATGTGAAATTAAAAATGTGCCGCTATATTCACTTAACATATCAGAAATGTCTTCAGGCGAAATCTGTCAAATCCATTTATTCCAGACCTGATGTGTTCTTTATAAAAAGTCAACAGTCTGTCTCAAATGTTTTGTAGCATGCATGCCAATTATTCTTTAGAACTGCTAGCTAAGATTTCTTTAAAATTCACTTCTTTATAAGTTTCTTTATAATAAAATTGCAATTTACTTGAATATTTATTTGCCAGCTGTTGTAGAAAAACAAACCCAGCAAGAAACAACATGTTACTGCTTTTAATGATGCAGTTTTTAAAAAATAAACAAACACAGTGATTATGACGATTTCTTTAACAATTTTGAAGAAATACATTTTGACAAATTGTTTTCCTTATTTTCCATTTTTTTTGTTTCATTATAAAGGAATAATGAAATAAATAAAAATTAATAACACATTTTAAAACAAAATTTATTTGGTATCATGCAGATTTTTTGATGATGCACAAATAATGAATGATCAGACAAATTATTGAAAATTTTACTGTTAAGTGTAAAATACAATCTTTCTGTACAATTACAATTAGAAGGAAAAAAAGTCTTAAATCTTGACAAGCAAAACTCAGACATTAGCAAAAAGTGATTTTATTTCACACACCTTCTCACAGACAGGAAAAACGCAAAACAAAGATTTTTTGTTTTTATATATATATATATATATATACAAATCAGTCGAGGAGGCCATTCTGGAACAGGAAATAGCCCACTCTGTGAACAGTGACTGTTAAGAGAGAGACTGATAGGATGATTATGGTCACATGATGACATTAATGACTTTGAACCCGCTGACTGACAAGTTATTTCTGACAGTTAGAGTCTTCTCGCACTGAGAACAGTTGCTAATGGTTGTATAAATCTGCTTGTCTTATGAATGTAATGAATGAGGAGGCAAATAAAACCTGTCAAAATATCACAAAAAAAAAAAAAAAATGGTAATAATCTGATCACTTAAGATTCATATCACTGCTTTAACATGAGATTTTTTTTTTCTTGTTTCTGTTTTTGGTAGGGTAAGGGTTGGGTTGGGTTGGGTTGGATTTTTTTTTTTTTTCCCCAAGATGTCTGCTCTTATTGGTGACTTGTCTTCTATTGTTTTCTTTTAAAAATAATAACTTTTCTAGTGTTTTTATAAAAACTGTTAACAATATAAATTTATTAATAAGTAAAATAAATTTTAAAAAATGCTAAAAAAAATTAGATTTTCAATCATGCTGTAGTCAGTTCAGAATGCATCTGATATTTATTTATTTATTCATTCATTCATTTGTATCTGTATGTTTATTAATTTTTGTTATTTCAGTCCTTGTTTTAAAAAAAAAAAAAAAATGAATGAAAGTTTCAGTATGAAGGGATATATATGTATATTAAACAAAGGATGTATGTATACTAAAACATTTAGGATTTATATATATATATTATAATATGGTTGTTTGTATACTGAAATTAAGGATGTATGTATGTATCTATGTATTAAAATGGATATATATATATATATAGATATTAAAATGGGTTATTGCTCATATTAAATATGTATACATGTGTATGTGTGCATATATTACCATAGAGTGTGTATTAAACAGCCTGTATTATATATCACCATACCAGTAGCTGCCTGTATGTAATAAGCTAATGGAGGAAACACAAAAGGAGTTCAAGTGTATACGCTGATAAGTTACCTAAGCCACCTTCATGGTTTTAACACACTGCTTTCCAACTTGGATACTAATAAATACGGGCTATTTTTAAACTCTTTCGGTGTTTTCGGTATACTGTAAGTAAGTTAATACAGGCCGCTGATTCACGTTTATCTGGAAAAAGAAAATCATTAAAGAGATGTTCTCTATAAAAAAAAAAATATATATATATATATGTATATAAAATACAAGTAAAAGGTATCGTTACAGTTAAAAGATGTGATGAATATGTATTGTGGAAGTTCAAGATATATTCAAGTTGAAATCTTTTTGAACTTAAATATTGTTGATTCAATAGCACACACACACACACACACACATGTATTAACACACATTGTTTATTTCTTTGTTGTTAAAGGGGGGATTTCATACCCAGTGGTGTATTTTTGTTTTCATTCTATTTTTCTTTTTTTTTTAATTTTTAATATGTACTAATTCATTTTAATTAAAAAAAAAAAAAAAAAATAAACCAATAATAAAAAAAAAATGTTCACCAGTTACATTTGCTTGTTTGATTATTTCCAGAACAATCTTTTTTGTCTTTGTTCCTAATTTATTGTTCTTTTATGTTTGTTGCTCTGTACGCCAATTTGTTAGGTTTTTAAAACGACAAGCAGTTAAAAACTAGAGGAAAACATAACCTCTCCAAAAGTAAAAAATAAAACCCTCTTAACTCTGCCGTGTTCAAATATATCAACGTATCAGTATGTTAACATTTATCTTTCCCTACAAAGTGTAGCTCATTATGTTCTTCATAATGTTTCACAATGTCAGGGTTAGCTATTAAAGAAAAAAACAGAGAGAGAGAAGAAAGAGAGAGAAAGAAAGAGAGAGAGAGAGAGAGAGAGAGAGAGAGAGAGAGAGAGAGAGAGAGAGAGAGAGAGAGAGAGAGAGAGAGAGAAAGAGAACCTTTTTTTTTCAAAGCTTTAGATTACATTTTCAAGAGCACTGTTGCAATAATTTAGTGAACACATAAACTCTGATCTATGTGTGACCAGACATGTGTCTTTACAAGCTACAGTTCAGTAATAAATGGCAGGTTTGAAATAGCATCTGTCACAAGATCAATCCTCCTTGGTGCTTCCACCACACTATTTCCCAATCCAAACCCGTGCTCCATATCTGATTCATCAAAGGCATTGGTATGGCATTGATCCTTCCAAGTTCATCTGTAGGGCTAGATTCCATTCCAACCATTCTTCTGCATCCAATTCCTCAAAGGCTGTGGTATGTATCATTCCTAATGGGGCACCTGCAGAGCAAGATCCCAATTTAAACCCTGTTTCATCAAAGGGTATGATACATCTCAGCTTTCCAAGAGACTATACATGACTAAATACCTCTCTCCAGTTTATCTGTGGCTACAGCTAGGTTCTTTCCTCCATATCAGATGCAGTATGTAAAACATCCCTATCTGTTAATTCAGAAGAACAACTAACATAACTGAAGAAGACAGCATTAAGTTTATTCCCTCTAATAATAATTATACAAAATACATATACATATATATATATATATATATTTTTTTTTTTTTCGATCAAAAACAAATTATGTTCATTTCTTATTTAACTGAATGTGCACAATCCAAGCGAACATTAAGTCATGTTACTCACATTAATATTAACACAACTAAACTAGTCTGTGTTTTGGAAAATGCTGAGCTAAACAAATTTGTTTTTTAAAAATCTGTGACTCTTTTTCTGAAAGAGAAATAATTACAGTACTGGAGCATTAACCGATAGGACAGTGACATATTAAAAGTCTTGGAAACATCTCAAAAACATTAGAGAGATATAAAATAGGGCTGGAAAATAATGATATCATCCATAATTCAAGTTTAGTAATGATCGATGTGGATTAATGTAACTATTTGTAACAACAGAAATTCTTGACATTTTTTTTACTCTGTGTATTCAATAACAAATTTATTTGTATTTTTACACTTTAACAGAAAGAGCCACGAGTTTTAAAATGTACAGTTTCTGATTAAATTATTAGAAACAATTAAACAGAAACAGTAACATTATATATATTCTCATTAATCCTTGTTTATCACTACTAAATAGAAATAACAAAGACTGTCTTTTTGTCCTGTTGTGTCTCTGAAATGTTTCACAATACACAACCTTTTATATTTGTTCTCAATACTCATAAAACAAGGGCTAAAAAATAATTTTGAAATCATTTTTCTTTAAAGATACGAGTAAAACTGAGTTCACAATACTAACTGTCTTTAGTCAACAGAATTATAGCTCATGAAAGATATTTAACAATAACAAACGAATAAATGACCGCATGATCTATTTTCATTGGTGCTTCTTTTGCTTGAATTTCCCTTCTAACCAACACAAGAAAATAAAATAATTAAAAGTCTGTAATTAACACATCAACACACCCACCCACACATATATGCCTGTTGAAGGTTCTCAAAAAGACTTTATGATTATTATTAAGATCATTTAGTTAATATATATACACATAAATAATTAAATACAGGAAGTATTAACTCTTTATTAAGTCAGATTTTTTTCCTCTCAGTATATAATAATAGCCAGAGAAAAGAAATTTGCAACAACCTTAGTTCAAGCACCTGTTATGTCATTAACCTTAATACAGATAGTCACTCAGACTGCATTCCATTATTAACTCCTACCAAGACCTAAATGAGCAAGATCTACGACATCTAAATCCTCCATTTTAACTTACTGACACACTAACAATGTCTAGAGCTGGCATCCAATGTTAGGTCCATTAACCTTCAGAGATTATGAAGATATAAGGATATTTAAAATGGACAAGGAAATTTGATGACACTAGTCTTAAAAGATGGGATACAGGGTATCTGTAATGTAAAATTTCCAACAAACCAGGAATTGTTATCATGATTTTTCATAAACAACTGTTTAGAGCAATAGCTGGAAAGGACGAATGAAGTAGATTTATCCATAATGTATCATATATCAGTTATGTTACAGCTCAGTCACTTACTTAAGTGATATATACAAATATATAAAACAACCATCAGATTCAGACAATGAAGAATTTAACATTTATTATTTTTAAACATGAAAAGTATTTGTATAAATGTTGTATTTTAATATTTTAACTGTTAACAAAATTAACCCTAGTTCACAAAAACTATATTAGGTAAAATGTTTAATTTTTCAATATTATATACATATACATACATACATATATATATATATATATTAGCTTCTTTATTGTAATATTATAGTGATAATAAATTACCGGATGAACCTTTGTTCATAAAGACTACCTAAATACAATATTTTTAATCTTTCAAAACATATATTAGTAAATATACTATAATATTTTTTGCAAGTATAAACTACAGCTGTGTCAGTAAATTAACCTCGATTCACAAACACTATTTGAATGTAGTATGTGTTTAATCTTTCACTTTAGTACACTCTTAACTCAGCTTTTTCGCAGTGCCCGATAAGAATCTCGGTACAGCATTGGTAAACAAACCCCTGTTTTATGACTTAGCCCCACTGGTTTATAACTTTATATTCATAAGCTTTTACCCTCTCACGCTGTAAATAACATCCTACGTTATAAAGTCCAACAGAAATAAAACAGGTTGGAGAAGATTTGTGGGCTAATCCAGGTAGAAACAGTCCCACTGTATTGAGATGTGTGTTCCGTGGAAAAAAATCCATCCATTTATACAAAATTGTTTAACCTATTATCATAAAACAAATAATAATAGTAATAATAATAATAATAATAATAATAATAATAATAATAATAATAAAATCAATCAATCAATCAATCAATCAATTTACTGAATAAAAATTTTTGAAACATATGTCTGTATCCAAAAAATAATACTTAAACAAAAGCTCTTTAACAAAGAAAGGTCATTACACTTTGTGTACTTAAATTGTTATTTGAGACAATTATTTTCTTCTTTTTATCATATCAACTGAGAAGGCTGTTTCAAATGACCACTTATTTAACAGATAATGGTGTAAGAACATTTAATGTGTTTAAATATACCAGTCATGGACAAAGCAGAGAAAAAAGAACCTCTATGACAGATTAGAGTACTTAGATTACTAGGATTTAAAAAAAAAATGATTTTAATTTTTTTTTTATTATTAGTTTTTTTATAATCAACCTGAGAAGATAATCTCTTCCTTCTTATTTAGTGGCCATTACTTGGGTATGGATTAATGTGTTTAGGTATCCTAGCACATCAAACAGGGACCAGTCTCACACAAAGTCCATTACAGATTAAAATATTCAAATCACTGGGTGATGTTCAAGAGATTTTGCTGGGTTTATTTCTATATTTATTATTATTTATTGCGTTATTGTTGTTGTTGCTGCTGCTGCTACTACTATTATTATTATTACTATTATTACTACTACTATTATTATTATTATTATTATTATTATTATTATTATTATTATTATTATTATTATTATTACTACTATTATCATTATTATTATTTATTTCATTATTATTATTATTTTCATTATTATTATTATTAAATCTGTCCTTAATTACAAAGATTAATATTCTGAAATACATCCAAGCTTATCGGTCATGGACCAAACTGTGACAAAAACTCCATGGAAGATTACAATATTTAGATTACTGTATGTTAATGTTACCCAATTGTTTACTCGCCTGCAATCAGAAGATCCTAGGAGACTGCTTTAGTTAAGGTGACAATGATTAATGTGTTTATATATCCAAGCACATCAGCCATGGACAAGCCTCTGACAAAATCCACTAAAGTTCTTGGATTTCTATGTTCTTTTCAAGACGTTATTCTATAACCGAAATATCTTAAAAGACAACTTCTAATGCCGACTCAATGAGGCTTAAGATTAATGTATTATTGTATATCAAAGCACATCGGTCATGACCAAGCCTTTGACAAAATCCACGAAAGATTAAAGTTCTTGGATTGCTATGTTCTACTGAGGATGTTTCTCTATAATCGTGCCATCTAGTAACAGTACTTCCTGTGCTATCAGTGCTGGTTATTAATGGGCCAAACTTCAACAATGACAGATTAAAGTGATTAGATTATTATAATCAGGCCATCAAATGACATTGCTCCCCCGGCAATATCCACGGAAACAAGACCAAGCTTTTAACATAAATCTCTGAGTGTGCTTGGATTACAGTGCGTCCTATAACTTATCTCCATTTATTTCAAAGCACGTTAGTAGTGGACCCCAAACCAAATTATAAAATAATTAGATTACTGTAAACAATTCTGCCCCCATTGATACCCAAGCAGAATAAGTCACAGACCATGTTTTTCAATAAAAATCCTCAAGTTCCAGGATTACTTATAAATTACTATATGATATTCAAGATGTGGGGAGAACGTTTGAGTTTTTTAATATTTTATTGGTTTTTTTTATAACTTATTTCCATTTATTTCAAAGCACATTAGAAATGGACCAAAATATTATAAACAATATTGCTCCCACTGATACCCAGGAAAATAAGTCATATAATAAAACCATACTTCTTGACAAAAATCCTCAAGTACTTGGATTGCTATGTGTTATTCAAGAAGTTTTTTCTTCTTATTTTTTCTATAATCAGCCCATCTAGTAACACTGCTTCCTTTGTTCACCACTACAGTACAACACTAATCATCATGTACTTCTCATCTTCACGTCAAATCATGAAGGATGATCAGCTGTCAACCTGGAAATACACCACTGTAAGTCTCAGCTTTGTCTTTTATGTTGTCAGGGCAAGGATTTCCTCGGAGAATGCTGTTAATACTGCAACAACAATCAGGCCAAGAACTTGTGTTTGTGTTGTTATCCATCAGCTCAAAATAGAATGACAATCACAGGAGTTACTCCATCACCGAGTGAGTTACTAGGTGAACAGGTTCATGTGTGACTTACAGTCCTCACACACAGTTTGATGTCAGTGTATGTAATGACACTTGATGGTCATCTGTCTGGATTTTTAGGCTTGGTGGAAATTCAGTTCTAGTGTCTTACAAATCCATAGAGAAGGTTTTTATAATAATAATAATAACAATGACAATAATTATTACTAGTAGTAGTAGTAACAGTACCAGCAGCAGTGGGCAGTAAGACAACTGCTAACAGCCGTAGCAATTTTATTATTTATTTATATTTAACAGTAGTAATAGTAGTAGTTGCAGTAGTAGGCCAGCAACAACAACAATAATAAGTACGTGTAGTAATATTAGCACTAGAAGCAGCAGCAGGACAACTAGTAGTAATTATAGCAATTTTTTTTATTTACTTATATTTACTATTTAGTAGTAGCAGTAGTAACAGTAGCAGTAGCATTGGTAGTAGTCATAGGTGAGCAGCAACACTAATATTTTCTTTTCAAAATAAAGAAAATACCAAAAGATGTGAGTCTCATATGTCACACTTAGTGAGTAAATATGATTATCCCAGTTATTACATTTCATTAATTAACATTACACACAACAGAAGACATTTTTGTAGAATAATCTTTACAAGACACCGTATTGAAAACAGACTGGAAACCAATAATGGCAAAAGTTAAAAGCTCCAGTTCAGTGTAAAAGGGTAAGGTGGCATTCAGCTTGTTTTAAACGCTGGTCTTAATCGTAAGCACAAGACACACGACCAAGGCAAACGCTGAACATTTCGATCTCAAATTAGCTACTACAAATCAGCATCATCACATTTAAGTGCAATCACACTGTTCGGGAAATTAATTTCAGAACAATGGGACATCTGCACCAGCCTGTTTTATCTGTTATCTGTACATGTACAAGTTAACTCTGGTACAACTGTCCTTGCATTCTCACAGTGAGCAGGAGCAGACTCCACACAGAGATAGAGAACATGCTTGAGGGAAAGCTGATAAGAGATAAAATCTTATTAGTGTACCCACTGGAATACTTACTAATTCCCACAGCTCAGTTACCAATGCATGCCATGTTTAAAAAAAGCTGTGAGTGAATGTGTGTATGTCTTGTATATGTATGCATGTAATATGTTTGTGTTTTATGTGCATTTATATGGAAGTGTACAGATATATATGTGTATGTCTATGTGAATATGTGTATTGTGTATGTGTGTATTCATGTGTTAATCAGTGTGTATGTCACTATCTGTATATGTATGTGCGTTTTTGTGGTGTTTATATATGTTATGAGTATGTGTTTGTGTTATGAAATAGCAAAATATGACTGATACATTATTAATATATACTATTAATCAGCAAAGAGGTGTGTCATATTACAGAAATATAATTCATAAACTGTCAACTGTTCTGTGAATGTTACTTGTTATGAATGTTTGGGGTTTTGGTGGGTTTTTTTAAAATAACAAAACAAAACATCCTGAATAATGTTGTTTAAAATATGAATTAAAATTAAAAGCACTGATGTTTTTGGTTCCAATTAGTAATGATTTAATAATCATGCAAAATTAATTACAATAAAATTAACCTTTTAATTTGACTTTTCTTTTTTCACTACAAATAATAATAATAAGAAGAAGAAGAAACATAAAACAACATTAATAAAAATAGTAATAGTAACAATAATAATAATAAAAATAATAACAACAATGATAATAGTAATAATAATAATAATTTAAAAAACTAAAAACCAACAATTAACTTAAAAACATTTTAATTTTAATTTAGCTGAGCTTTTCAAAAAAAAAAAAAAAAAGATGAAAAAAAGTCAAACATGCACTCATTTCAACTAATAAAATGCCATGCAGTTAAACACAGTAACCTACAGCTTTTCTGAACCCGTTGGTAATGGACATGCACTGGCAGTGGTGGCCAGAGGGCACTCCATCGACTGATATTCCTGAAACCAAATGCCAACAGTGTATAAAATGATCTGAACAAGCCACTACACGAAGTTGTGAAACGATGATAACCTGTTAGCTCTGTTATCCATAAATAAAGAAAAAGTGCAGATAACCCTTCGGAGAATTGCTATTCAAATAACCAGTGATAACACAGCCTCCAACACTCTCGCATGACACTACACCAACCACATGCACTTTAACAAAACATTTAGCTTCTCTTTTTTTTTTTTTTTTTTTTTTTTATTTGTTTTATTACACTAATGGCTGTGTTGGGCAGGGCATGTATCAGTTGTGTGAGACACCAACGAAAATGAAATCAAGCATCAAGTCTGATGTAAGAGAGTTTAAGTGGTTAACACTGGTTTGCAAGAAACGTAAACTTGACAATTCAAAACGACACTTAGAAATCAAGTATTCGGTTAGTACTGGGGAAAGGGTTCAAGTGTTTAACCCTTGCAACAGGCAGCAAAAAAACAAATTACACAATTCAAGAATAAAGAATTTAAGTGGTTAACTGCTGCACTGGTTATTAAAAATATAAACTTGATAATTCATGAAAACATTTAGAAACCAAAGTATTAAATTAACCCTTGCACGTGTTAAAAAAAAAAACCCACAAACTCGACAATTAAAGGTCAAACTTAAAAGTCAAGTGTTAAGCTAGCATAACCTGTAAAGAATGTAATAGCTAAGCTTCATATGGGATAAATATAAACAATTTTAAACCACAATAACAGATCAAGTATTAAGTAAGTAGTACCCTGAAATGGTTTAATATTCCTTGCACTAGTAATGAAAAAGAAAAACATGCATATTCAGGAGAACAGTTGGAAATCAAGCATCGAATATCAAGTTAGCGTTTGAAAGAACTGAACTGGATAGCTTATTGACTATGAAAAATAAAAACTTGACCAAACCTAGAATCAAGTTAAAGACTGAAAGAAATAAGTGGTTATGAAAAAATGATTAACTACATAATACAAGATCACCAGCTTACTAAATCACTGCTTGATTACTTAATCCATTATTATCTCCATGGAGTTTTAATTTTGTTTTAAGCTATGATAAATACTACAAAGATATACCTGTGATTTTAAACCATATTTCCACAGGCTTCATCAAACTACTTACATAGACAGACAGAGAAAGCAAGATAGATATAGACATTCACAGAGGAGCAAATATGGGCTACACAAAAGACAGTAGTTAGATACAAAAACAATTTTAGACATATTCAGAGAATTAATATGATGTCCTTAATCAATACTATTAATACCTTTACACCAACAAAACACACACACTCACACACACAAACACATGTGTTTACACAAATGTGTGGTGTCTTTCTGTCTATATATATACACACACACAAACACATATATAGCTACACATAAATGATATATACTTATATACACACACACACACACACACACACATATATATATATATACACATATATATACATATATATATATTATACATACATATATAAATACATATAAAATGTAAAATATGTAATTAAATGAAGTATTTCTTCTTCAGTGAAAAACTGATTAGAGACATCTGGCAGTGTGGATCGTGTTATAATGAGAGCAATGAGGAAGTTAACATTTGATCTGAGATGTAACTTCTCTACAATACTCATAAATATCTCTGCAACACAGTAAGCTTGCTCCGAAAAGCACATGATGATATGAACTTGTATGTGATTATTAACATAATTTCAACATAGCCAGAACATTAAATGGAAAAATATATACATATATGTGAAAAATACACTATATAAAAGAACTTACATATATATATATATATATATATATTTATATATACATACACACACACATACACACATACATACATACGTACATATATATATACATATATACATATATACATATATATATATATATATATACATATATATACATACATATACAACAATACCACTTTCATCATCTTTTTGTTTATTTTTCATCATTGCATCATAAGCACTAATATTACTTTTCTTTCAAATTGTATTGGTGGGTTTTTCAATAGCTCTTTACCATTACACAACATTCTACTAAAATTTCACCATTACAGAATATTCAACTAATATTTCATCATTATAGAACATTCTACTTTCACCTTTACACAACATTCTACCAATATTTCATCATTATACAACATTCTACCAATATTTCATCATTACAGAACATTCTACCAATATTTTACCATTACACAACATTCTACTATTTCACAATTACAGAATATTCAACTAATATTTCATCATTATAGAACATTCTACTTCCACCTTTACACAACATTCTACCAACATTTCATCATTACAGAATATTCTACCACTATTTCATCAATACATAATATTCTACCAATATTTCATCATAACAGAACATTCTACCAATATTTCATCATTATAGAACATTCTACTAATATTTCATCATTACATAAATTTCTACTAACATTTCACCATTACATAATATTCTACTAAGTTCACCATTACACATTCTACTAATTTCATCATTACGTAAGATTCTACTAACATTTCACCATTACACAACATTCTACCAATATTTCATCATTATAGAACATTCTACTAATATTTTATCATTACACAACATTCTACTAATATTTCACAATTACAGAACATTCTATTAATATTTCAACCTTACAGAGCATTCTAATAAAATTTCACCATTGCCGAACATTCTAATATTTCATCATTACAGAACTATTATTTTACAAGCTCTTTATTAGTACTTAACATTTGATAAACCCTTCATCAATACCTGATATCACTACTTAACATTCTATGTGCCCTTCATTAAATCCCTAGTATTTGTATCAACCATTGACTATTACTTAACATTCCAGGAACCATTCATTTATTCCTGGTTATTTTTATCAACCCTTCATTATTACACAACATTATGTGAGCCTTTCATTAATTATTAACATATTTTACAAAGCCATCCTTTTATCAATACACCAAAATACATTCTAAGAGACACTCATTAATTTGCGGTATATTTTACCTTTAAACGGGATAATACAAACATCTGATCACCTCTCAAGTTGTTTATCTTAACATGATCAGACTGTGACATTCATCGTAGGAGATTAACTTATATGAGGTGTATGGATTTTAAATGTACAAGTTCCATCTATGAACTCTGATCCTGTGTACGCCTGATCAAATACTAACTGACCTATACATACCCATCTACTCACGGGCACAATGCAACTGTCAACACATCTAATGTGGGTAAGGTTTTGGATGTCCCACCCAGGGAGCACACCGCATGACTGTGAAGAATGGTGTAAATCCCACACACAGTAAGTCAGTGACCCCCCACCTCGGGTTTAACAAGCATCTGACGTGTGCTGCTTGTTGGTCCTTGGGGATCGTGTGTGCAGGAGAGTATGCAAAAAGCTTTTCATTTCTGCTAATTGGCAGTATTGTCGTTATTACAAAAGGTTTGAGAATCTTGAGATATTGGGTTCCAATCCAAGATCAATTTTAATGTTAATTTTTTGCATTTGTTTAATTTCTTATACATTTACTTATTCTATGTTGTCTTGCTTATTCTTTTTCTTTTTTTTTCTTCAGATATGTGATTGATAGTTTATGTACATTTCCATTCATTTATTTTTTTTGTTTCTTAAAAATAATCTGTTTTGCTTTCAGGAACACAGCTTTGTTCTTATTATCCAGTGAAAGACGATAAATGCGTCCTAAAAATAATAATAATTGAAAAATTCCATTTAAACAGTGAAAATAACAAGATCCCATGATCTACATGTGGGAAAATGGGAGGAGTAAATACATTACAACATATACAGCCACAGAATGTTTTAAAAAGATAAATAAAATCATTTAAATGCATTAACCACAGGTACTTATGTGTTCAGATAATACATAATAATAATTATGAAATCCTTGATGAATCCATACACATCTAATACAGGATTTATTTGTACATGCATGTGAACAGATAATATATGTGGTAACATAAATTGCATATTATTCTCTGAGATAAATAAATGCAGGTAATATGTATGTGACAGATAATATATGTGTGTGTAACGTTAATCTGAAATATACACCGAAATAAATATGTACTTATTAATTTGTGATAATTATGAATAGGCTATTTGTGAATACATAAATATAGGTGTATAAAATTAATACTGATATAGATAATGTGTAACAGATTTATACAGACAATATTTATGTGTACAGGTACAAGTAATCTGACTCATACTGAAATTGCATGTGTATCCTGGTAATATGTTACATATAGTTTATGATTTATGTTAACAGGTAATCTGTAATTTATATTTACAGGTATCCTGCAATTTATACTTATAAACAGTAATATCATAAATATGTGATTTATATTTACAGGTAATCTATCATTTATATTTACAGGTAATCTGTGATTTACATCTACAAGTAATCTATTACTCATGTTTACAGTTTATTATTTATGCTTACAGGTAATCTATTATGAATGTTTACAGGTAATCTGTGATTTATGCTTACAGCTAATCTGTAATTTATACTTGCAGGTAACCTGTGGCTTATATTTACTGATAATCTATGATTTATTTTTACAGGTAAACCACAATTCATATTTATGTTTATCTCTTATTTATGTTTACAGGTAAACCATAATTTATATTTATATTAATATTTACAGGTAATCTGTGGTTTATATATTACAAAAACTCTGTGATTTGTGTTTACAGGTAATTTGTCATTTATATTTACAATTAATCTATTTGTGTTTGCAGGTAATTTGTTATTTATATTTACAAGGTAATCTGCAATATTTAGATAAGTTGTAAAATGTATACTTACAGGTAAGAAGTAAAATATATATACAGGTAAATGTATTACATAATTACCAGCTTTAAGTAAGGATTTAAAACAAAATACAAAACATCAAGTTTATAATGAGTGTTCTGCCTTTGTTCAGTACTCTGTGACAGGTTGAACTGTATCAGTTGCAATAATATAAATTAACAATCCACAGAAGTAGATAAATTCACATAGCTAAGATCATAAATGTATGCAGTATAATGTGTACTCCACTATTAGCTCAGAAAATATTTGCTTTAATGATTTTTCTCAGTACATACAATCCATTAATGTGTAAACTCTAACTGCAGGACATAGTGCCAGAATAGCGTATTTTATACAACAATAAATTAAACTGAAAATAAAATAAAACAAAACTTGTAATTAATTATATATTGGTACCAAAGAAATAAATGTCATTATTTAAGTGCCAAAACAAATCATATAGCAGTTTTATTAAATACACATATACAGGTACACATATCACACATATCATATACCTATCTTATACCAAATACCTGCATCTCACATATATCATGTACTTCATACATGTCATTATCATACACTTGTAACATACATGAACTGCATATATTTGTAATCTCACAGATATATTGTAAACCTACATCATACACTAAATTTCACACATATCTTGAATACCTTACATCCCACATTTATACAGGGTCGTTATAAAGTCCTTGGGCAATGTTAAAATTTTGGTAACTTGTGTCAGTTGTGATCTGTGTATGGCAGAACTGATCCTTAAAAAGCATAAGGGAAAAGAATTTTTAAATCTTTTGAATATGTTTATTGTTAACATATAAAACTGCACAAGGACTTTTTAATGACACTGTGAATCCCAGATTCACTGATAAAGATACAACTGTATTGTTTTTCACCAGAAATTAAATGTCACCTATAAGAAACTCAACATCTAGATTAACAGTGACAAAAAAATTTAATACCCTAGATATATATATATTTCTTTTTTTTTTTAAATAATGCAGATATAATGTTACTGTCAACAGTTACATAATGACACATACAGAAAAACTGTTCACTGATGTAACTTATCTCGCAGTATCAGAAATGTAACAGAGACGTATAACAAAACTTAGCATCTAATTTTTTTTTCATGGTAATAAAATCCGTTTTGTGTATATCTTAAAAAATAATAATTTAATCCAATGTAATTGTATACCTCAATTTGTTTCATCTCTGTGTGTCTGTATGTACATACATACGTATGTAACATATATATACTGATTTTGGTATACTATTAAAATAATTCTAGTTTTACTATCTTTGTTCTACTAAAAGAAAACCAATTTTAAGAATACTTTCATTGGGGTTTTTTTTACAAAAGGATATGAGACAGTTTTAAAATAGTATTTATTACCTATCATCATCAGTAAACATTATGCTGAAATTTTTGTACAAGTCTGAATAAATTTTTTAAACTTATATTTAAACATACAGTGATTTTGTTTATACAACATTCATTATATTTTTACTTTTTTGAAAGAGTTTTATTTTTAGCATTTTTATTTTATTTTTAAAGGTATAATATTTATGCTTGGGGAGGTATTTTTTTGCTGTTGGTTTTATTTGAGGGGGTTGGGATAGGGTGAGTAACATCAAGTAATTTTGTTTAAAATAGCTTGTAAATAAACAAAAACACAGTATTGTTTCTTATAACATTAATTCCAAATTGAATATCCTTTTCTTAAACAGGACTTTCTTATGAAGGAATCTAATGTTGTCCATGATTCGCATGCTTTAACTAGTTTTGATGCTAAACAAAACATTACTACCCCCACATCCAAGTACTCACCTTTGCCTGTGCCAGCCTCATGAAAACACAGAAATATTATCAAGATGTAACATGCACTGGGCTGCATGTTGGCCCGATCACAACGTGGGCTAGACCTGTGTTCTCTGAAGAAGGCTGTGACACTTAGGTGTCCAACCACGACAACATGTCGTATTTGCTGCAAAGAAAAGTACACAATAAGTGTCAAGCAAGGGCAAACATGTCCAGTTTGTTTATTATTATAAATCCATTTATCGTGATGTTCCGTGGGATATTTATATTTTAACGATTCGATAAATGTTAATTGTGTGCGCTGTCATATTAAGCAGCAGATCGAGTGCGAATCACTGAAGTATTTATTTTGTCAGTTTTAGGAAGAATGAAAGAACAATTAGCTAAAGGCCAAGTCCGTCCGATCTAGAGGCCACATAAACAAAACATCACGCCCTCGTTCATGTCCAAACCGAGGTCGCGAGCCCAAGATGGCGGGCAAATTGACCACTGCCCGATATTCTAAATCTTGATCATGTTTTGAATTCTATAACAAACTGATCTGCAAATGCACAACAAGACTTTTTGCTGTCAGGAAATGGATTACACGCTATATACAATAATAATATAAACTGACAAACAAAATCGCAGATTTCTTAGAAAAAATCAACACAAACCTTAATGACGTTCTAACTGAAGGTTTATCCGTATTCTAACATTAGGCTAACCTAGGAAAAAAACAGCGAAAATAAGAGTTCCCACGTGTGAAATTTAGTATCCGAAATCCCTTGCGAAACACGGTAACGATCCTTTTGATCTGTGAATTCCCGTACAATACAATACACTGTAAAAACTGTCAACTCTCACAAAACAAGCTGACCGATTTGCGTTTCTTCTGTTGTCATTTACATTGAGCTTAATTAACCCCATTCCGTATATGGTATTCTGACGTCACAGAACTTCGCATCAACGCCATCTATTGTGTGAATGTGGAACAAGCACCTGCTTAGCGGGAGCTGGAGATTCCGAGAAAAAGAAAAAGAAAAAAATGAAAGAAAAGAAAACAACAAAATAAATCATTTGCAGTCATCTTTATTTGCATTTATATTAAAACAAATTAACTGAAGTCTGCAACAAAGGCAACTCATACATACGATATAATCGTTTTATTATCTTTTTAAAGAATACTTATTAAATTTAACAAATGTGAAATTAGGTTAGATTTCTCTTGGCAAATCCGAAATCGTTTCCGTGTCAGTGTTAGACTTAATCGACGATTGTTTAGAGAATAACATGAATTATTGCTACCTATCACTGAAATTCAGTATATTATTATGTAGTTTAAAAATACATAAATTTATTATTATTATTATTATTATTATTATTATTATTATTATTATTACGTTTTTGATAAGTAAGTTTTAATTAAAAGTATATAAAAAATCGGAAATTATGATGCATAAAATTGTATGTAAATAAATATTAATATTTTAAAAAGAAGAAGAAATTTACAGAATAGAAAGAAAACATTTTTATTTTACAGATGTTTCTGAATTTCTTTAAATGAAGGACCTGGGTGTTATAGTTGAAGTCAGAGAGAGAGAGAGAGAGATAACCAATCATACGTACGCAGATTTCACATTTGTGTCTTGTTAACACTCACAAAGTATTGTTAAATACGTATCATTTAGCAATATCAGAAACAAAAACTAAAATAACTGAATAATAATAAATATACAAATACAAATATTTAGCATATTAACATCAAATTAAATGAAATAAAATAAAATAAAATAAAATATTTAGCATATTAACACAAATAAAATAAATAATTAAATTAAAGCAAATAATTAAAATGAGTTTGGCAGCCATTATTAGTATGCAGCCATAAATAAACATATATAAAAACTAATATAAAGTTAAGTAACTACTTTTCTTGAGGGGAAAAAAATGTTATCAGTTTTTTTAAGCATTATCTCCCTTGTGTAAATATTCACGTTTTGAACACCAATTTCCGCATTTTATATGATTTCTTCTAGATATATGTATAATTATTTCGATAACGAATATCTTAGAATTTAATTTACCCTTTAAAAAAACCCATTTCTTTGAACACTGAAAAGATCTTAAATTTTTTTTCAGTATATGAAAAACCTCAAATCAGTTATTATGTATGTATGTGTGGGGGATGTATGTATGTATGTACGTATGTATTTATGTTTGTATGTACGTATGTATTTATGTTTGTATGTATTTTTGTGTGTATGTGTGTTTATGTATGTACGTATGCATACACGAATACATATGTATGAATACATACGTATCTATGTATTTAATTTTTAAGAACATTTCCAGTGCAATATTGAAAGAACGCTCTGTATCTGAGTGGTGTGTTGGATCCCCAAATTATTTCTCTTTTAATTACCATTCCAACTATTGCTCCACACTCACTGCAGCAAAACTTTTGGTGTGTTAACATAAAATATCCCTTGCTGACAATAAATGGTCGTTAGAGTGACTAGAATTTCTCGTTGAGACATCGCTGTTCTAAAATTATATTTGTGATACTTAATAAATATAAATATTGAAATGTGTTGATGTCTTCTTAAACATTCATTCATTTATTTACAGCAGTACTGTATTTATGTGTACAACTCATAAATTAAATGATTTCTTTTGAATTGTCATATTGCTTTGGCGTCATTCTTAGTATTTATTTATTTTATTTTATTTATTTTTTTGTTTATTTTTTTATTTTTATTTTTTTATTATTATTTTTTTTATTATCTTTTTTTTTTTTTTTTTTTTTTTTTTTTTTTTTTTTTTGCTGTTGTTTTATTTATTTGTGTATCAATATAAATACTGCCTAACTGATCTTTTATAAGTGACATTTACAGAATGAAACACAATCATTGATAAATACCAAAAAAAATAAACAACATTTATGTCATAGTTTTTTTTGGTTTTTTTTATAAATAGTAAATCCAAGATTATTAGCGGAACGAACTACATATCCCTGTCGGTGAATCAAATTTAAAAAAAAACCCCAGATGTGTCAATTTGTTTTTGTTGTATTAACATAAATTACACATCTTTGGACAATTAAGTTTAGCCAGTTCGACATCAGAACAAATGTCGTGAAATGTCGAGCATGGAAACTCATCTGAATCAACACAAGTAGACGATTCAGTCGTGGTTGGAGGTGTTGACGACGTCATGTCTGGAATAATAATAATAATAATAATAATACATAATATATATATATATATATAAAACAGACGAGCATACAGTTGAACACATACATGAATATATACACACATGCAAATGTGGGCGTAAATACACATATAAAGAGACATACGTACGTTTGTAAATATAGAGTCGCATATCACACTCACACGTATACAGAGACAGACAGACATATACGTATAATGTAAAATACGAATTTGCTTTTACGTGTGTACGTGTTGTGTAACAATTTCTCTGTGTCTTGGTGTCTCTGTGTGTGTGTGTGTGTACAGTGACGTGTTTTCAAAGGCGTAGCCTCAATCTGATGCTATAATTCAGTAATTCACCTACCTGTGACCAAACATCTACCGACATTACAAGTCCGTTCGCAAAAATTTATTGCTAAGAAGTCGTTTGCACAAATTTCTTGTTTTGAAACTTTGCATGGGTAAAATGGCGAATCTGCACATCCTTTTGGGTAAGTTGTACCAGGGGTCGCTAAAAAAAATAAAAATAAAAATAAATAAATATACATATATATATATATGCAAATAATTATTCTTGAATATAACTCTCTAAGTTATAGCTGATATATATTAATTTTGTTTAATGAATTAATTTTAATGTATATTTTTAAATTTTACTGTTATTATTATATTATCTTTGAATGTGATAATAATGACGATGATGTTATCGTTGTTGTGCTTATTTTTTTTTTTTTTTTTACATCAGTGAGCTTTCTGTCAGTTGTATAATTGTAAAATTTAGATAAAAAAAAGATTATTTTAATTCTAAAAATAAATAAATATATAAACGCTGTCTAAATTAATTTTCGCTAATATCTGCGTGGAACTGCTGTGTATAAGCAGGGGAAAAGAAACTGATACTGAGTGGATAATAATCGATGTATTGCTGAGTTTGAATTTGCATTTATTTGTTATATTATTACAACTGATTTTGTGTCACACACACACACACACACACACACACACACACACACACACACACACACACACACACACACACACCAACAAGCAAATTCCATACTTACACAAATATAATCGTAAAAATACACTTACATATACAGCCATTCAGACAAAATAAAAAATATTAAAACGAATGATCATATACTCAGAGTGTTCAAGACTCCAAAAGCCTGCTTGACGCACTTCTCGTCATGGCAGCAGATGACGCATTCACCCGACGTGTCGTGAAAACATTCGGGAAAACCAGGATGAGTATGATGCTGATACTCACACTTTAAATAAAATAAAGTTTTTAAAAAATAATCAGCAGGATGTTTTAGAGAAAGAGGCAGACGAGATAACTGAGCGGATGACGATGATGATCATCTCTATAATCGTGATTATGTCCGCGGCGACAATGACGATAGTGGTGATACTAATGAACATGATGATCATAATGATGATGATGATGAATATTGTGATCCTGTTGGTGTTAAGATGAGAATGAATATGATAACAACATAACAACGATGTAGTGGTAGTTGTAAGAATAATTCTTCTGCTACTGCCGATGATCTGATGAAAGTTATGATGACAATGACGATGAAAAATCAGAACTACAAGAGAAAATAATGTATATTATTGATAAACCAAACTGAATTATATTTAACGAATTTCTGTAACTGTAAATGCTAAGGATTAAAATGTAAATTTACCTTATAACTATTCTGACATTTCCCTGTATAACGACCTTGTTTCATCTGAATTTCACATGTCTAAAACAAATTAAATATTCATAAATACAAGCATACACTTAAATATATAGTAATACATGCATATATAGATACAGACACATTTGCATGTACGCATCCATACATACAAATACTGTAAATAAACACTAATCTAAACCCTCATCCTCAAAAGTCACAAAACAGCATTTTAAAATTTGTTACTCAGAAGTTAGCGAATTAGTTTTGAAAATGTTACTCATACGAAACTGTTCTTAACAGTTTTCATTATCACTGAATGCAGAATAAATACACGCAAATTACATTACAGTTAAATACAAGAGGTTCGAATACGATATAGGTATTGTAATTTGTTTTTACATTTAAATTATTCAACTTACATCATGAGTTAAATCACATGGTTGAATGTTTTTCATGCATTCGTCAACGTTCCGTGTATCTGTGCAGGTAGGACAGTGCAGGACAGTAGGAATAACTAGAAATCCTTTAAATTGTAAAACATACACATGCGTTCAGAACACCGGCAATAAAATATGTCAGTTTGTGTTATGAATAAATATTTGGGTTTAAAAAAAAAAAAAAAAAAAAAAAAACCCAGTAATAAATGATAATTTAATCATCTGTTTACATAAGTCAATTTCGTCTTTGTCACTGTTGTTCATTTTATACACACATACACACACGCATGCACATAGTAATAACTATAATGATTTATATACATATTTTAAATTATAATTTTATTATTTTTTTGAGTTTAATGTGAAACTTTTTTTTTAATATTTTTTTTTTAATAATAATGATGGTGATTATAATTCTGATTATTATTATTAGTAGTTGTTGTAGTAGTAGTAGTAGTAGTTGTAGTAGTAGTAGCAGTAGTAGTTGTATTATTATTTTTATGTTGTTGTTATTATTATTATTGTTGTTATTATTATTGTTGTTATTTTTGTTGTTGTTGTTGCTGCTGTTGTTACACATGTAAATAAAATACCGTGTACCTGTCTGTACGGCGTTCAGCATGTTCTGGCAGTCAGACCCCGTACAGCAAGACGTACATTCGTCGTGTGGTCTGAAAGCGACTCCGCCAGTACAGTTCACAGTGCCGTGAAACAGTTCATTGGGGCACAGCTTCAAATACAGTCACTGGATATTACTTTTAAAAACCTTGATTTCAACGTGTATGTGTGTGAATTTAAACACACGTAAAGAAACAAACGAAATTCACACACACACACACACAGAAGTTTAAACACACGTCAAGAAACAAACGAAATTCACACACACACACACACACACACACACACACACACACACACACGTATACATTTCTGCAGACGAGCCTGTATGCCACCGTGCGTGCATGCGCTCAGTATGGCAACTTTACAACCATTTTAAAATTGTTTTCATTGTTCAAGATTTTTTCAAAAATTTATTATTATTATTATTATTATTATTTTACTGGTTTTAGTTAATATTTCAATCTGTATCGCTATCAACTAACTGACGGGTATCTCAGTGCACTTTCAGATACGCAGTACTTTGTGTTATTGTTAAAAGGGAAGGTGTACGTGAGTATTTTAGTGCTCGTGTATGTAGATATGCATGCATTGAATAAACGCGATGTTTCTTGTCTTTATCTGAATAAAATTCTAATTAACAAATTAAA